>JAHBMJ010000587.1:91204-124772 GCA_018398765.1 Chromera velia | reverse complement strand
GCTCTTTCCTGATACAAAAAGGGTTGCTTCGTCTGTGTGGAAAAAGAGTTTGAGCACATTTCTTCAGATGAGGAAAAAAGTGAAAAGGATGTTGTCTTCCCCCCTTCAAATCACTGTCCACCCCCTCCTGAATTGACTTGGCAAGCGCATGGCCTGTTGGTATATTTTTTGCTTTCTTCAGAACTTTTTGTGCCCACAACAGCGTTCTCTGAGCTACAACTAAGTCAATGGGGAGCAAGCCTGCCTCCAAAAGGTTGTGTGTATGCTTTCTTTCTCTCTTAACTGGAAAACCCATCGAATGAACCTCCTCTGCAATCGATCGAAGTCTGCCAAAGACTCCTGCGAATGTGAATGCACTTCATAGCCATACAGCCATACAGTACACACTGTCTGTTTGAACCAATGGAAGCAAGTGGTTAGGGGAATCTCTTCTGCTGATGTGATCTTACTTTTCAGCGCAAAAAAAAGTCTTTCTGCTTTTACTGTTCTTTCTCTCATCATTGCATTTACTGAGCAATCTTCTGTTAACAACAAACCAAGATATGAGTATTCCTTTGCCTGCTCTAACTCTTTCCCTCCCAAAACAAAAGATTCCTTTCTTCCCCTTTCCCTTTCTGACCGGCAGAATTTGATGAACCTTGATTTGTCTGACAAAAGAAGTCTGAGGGGCTCTACGTATTCCTCAAGAGCTTTCAGCAATCTTTCCATCTCTCTTGCCTCCGCTGACTTCAGGTAGGTGTCGTCTGCAAAGAGGCCGATGGGGAAGTCTTCCTCCGACCCGTCTGCGTCTCTCTGGAGCTTTAGCCCCCTCCCTGTCAGCCTTGCTCTCTTCTTGATCTCTTCTGGCATATCATTAATATATGCAAAAAACAAAGAAGGACCAGCCGGCACACCTTGCTTTGACCCCTTGTTTTCTCTAAACCACTAGTCCATTCCCCTCACCCTTACCTTGATGTTCTGGAGAGATGCGGCCACCCACTTGATGGTCTCTTCTGACACTCCATACTTTCTCAGTTGAACTTCCATCATCCGATGTCTCGCTTTATCAAACGTGCTCATAAAATCAATAAAAGAAACATACAGACACTCAAAACGTGCAATCGATTGAAGTAAAAGAAAAATAGCATTCACAGTCCCCACCCTCTTCCTATATGTAAACTGCACTTCATTCTTTTTCCCGTTCCCCTCTTTCTCTACCGCATCTCTGATCCCCAGTTCTCCCCGCTTCGTATCTGCAGAATTCAAGTGAATTGGTCTGTGTCCTTTCTGCATGTTTTGCAGTTTTCCTGGCTTTGGGACAGCAGCAATCACTAGATCATTCCACCCCTTTGGCCACCATGCAAAGCAAGCATATACATTCAGCAAGCAGTTGTAGCAGTTAACCACCGACTCTGACTTTGCCATCACCCCTAAGACGCCTGGGGGTATTCTGTCTTTCCTTGCTACCTTCTTTGGATTTCCTATTTTCTTCATCCAGTCTCTTACACTGTCTGTCTGTTCTTATCCTCCATTCTCTTGCCTCTGTGAGAGCCTGAAAAGTTTTGCATAAGTTGGTCACCCTCGCTTTTACTACCTTTCCTGACTTTCTGTCTGTAAAGGTGAGTTGCTCGTCCTATTCCCTTGTTTCCTCCTTGCTCTCCTTCCATTGTTCTACCCATCCTTTTGCCTTCTCATCCTCTGTTAGCGCATTTTCCTTTCTGACCTCTTTCCTAGCCTCTTTCTTTTTGCCTAGCTTGTTCCAGATCTTCCATGCTCCTCCTAGCTCTCTGATCTCTTTCTTTATCTCTTCAATTCTTTTATATTTCTATCTCGCTGCTTCTTTTCGCATGGCCTTTCTTCTCTCCTTGCTTGCTATGTGTAGCTCTTTTTTTACTTCTCTGAATTTATTCTCAGCTTCCTCACTTTTTTTTTTTCAAGTTTTTCTCTGCTTTGTCTCACTTTCTTTCCCGCTCTCGACTCGGTCTTTTTCACTTCCTTCAGATTTCTTCTTATGATGATCCTAGTGATGATCTCTGGGCTGTCTCCTTCTTTTACTTTTGCTCCTCTTCAAAATTTCTTTTCTTTCTTTGCTGCTCATTTGTATTCTCTCTCCACTGTATCATGCAGCTATCTGTAGAGCCTGTCTAAGTTTTCTTTCATCACTCTCACTCCTTTTGCTACGTTCATCATCTTGTCGAATTCCTTTTCTATTCCTTCTTTCTCCAGACTTTCCTGCAAGCTATCTAAAAACTTCCTTTCTACCCTTTCTAGCAGAGGTCCTCACCATCGTTTCTTTATCTAATCCCTTTCTGGGAGCTCTTTTTCCATTTTTTTGGCTCTCTCTTTTCCTTTCCTTCCATTTTCGCTTCTTGGAAATCGCAGGCAAAGCCATAGGGCAGCGTGATCGGTGGTGATTAAGTAAACATGTCTCACTGAAAAGACTTGAACTCTCAACAAAAGTTCGGGAGACACACATACATAATCATTCACCGCCCATGCATCCCGCCCTAATGCAGAAAAAGTAAACGAATCATCAAATGTAAACGACTTCACCCCCCTATCCCCTGTGACTTTGCACTCTCGCAGCCCATTGATCGAGACAATCTCTGTTTCTTTGCAGAAAGAGATCATCCTTTTTCCTTTCCAGTTCACCACCCTGGTAGTGTCTTTTGACTGTCTCGTTGGTCTGAAAGGCGTCTCTTCCTTTTCCCATATCTCCCTCCTCACCCCCTCCTCTGTGTTCTCTCCAAATATGAGTCTTGGCGCTTCGCTGCCAGTCCTCGCATTGAAGTCTCCCCCTATACAGACTGTCCATCTCCTTCCCCCTCCCTCCCTATATTTCTCTTCCAAACGGTCTTTCAAGTCTGTGAGGAATGTGTCGTCCGTATGTATAGAATCTGCGCACAGGTTGTATACCCCATACAAAAGAGGCGTGTTCAAGTCAGGGTGTCATACTATCACTGCGGCATTGCTCAGTCGTTCCTCTTCCCATCCCGCACTTCTTGCCCTACGGCTGAGAAGAACGGCTACCCCCCCCGTGCTGGTCGTTGTTTCCCCCCTTTTTGAAATCAACGGAAAGTTCTTGCCTTCTTTCTTTCCCTTGACTATCCTACACTCTTTCAGTGACGAACAACTGTCAGGCGGAAAAAGGATGTCTGCTGCCTCAAACTCGCTTTCAAACTCTTCGGAGCACAAACAGGGCTGCAACCTTCTCTGTCTTCCTTTGCAGTTCAGCCAGGCTACCCACATTACTCCTAGCATTACTCCTTCCTTTTTTCTTTTTTTTATTTCATTTTCGGACTTAGAGGAGAGAGACAGCTGAACGTTTGCTTGGAAGTCGCTTTTTGATGGAGTGCATGCCGAGATTCTATCTGATTCAGTCCTGTCCCTTTCCCCTTCCCCTTCCCTTCTCTTTTCCATCCCCCCATGCCGATCCCCCTCACCTCCCCTCCCTTCTTCCCCAGAAGATCGCCCAGAAAACTGTCTGGTGCCTTGCTGATGATCTCGGCTCATGTTGTACGCGTCTATCCTCCCGTCTCCTGCTCCTCCACCTCTTCGGTGAGCCCTGCACAAAGGGAGAGAGGAGGACAAAAGTGTGAGTTCGGGTTTGTATGTTATGTTAGCAAACGAGTGACCTCCGCCCTTCCTGTCTCCGCTTACCAGGCTTGGAGAGGCCTTTGGGAAGTCCTCTGGCCTCTCTGTCCCCCCCTCCTCCAGCAGGCTAGGTTTGGGTTGTTCCTTCATCCTTCCTCCAGGGGGACCTGCTCTGAGGGGGTCAGCCTCAATGCTTTAAAGAATAGACGCAGGTTCAAAAAAGATCTATATGTAACATTGTGTGCTGCTATATGCTGCTTAGTACTGCTATATATGGTCAGTAACACGTAATGGTCATCCGATTGAGTCGTGGTCCGAGCCCGTCCGATACTAGACGATGTACACCAACCTCTGCTAACCCTTGCAGACCTTGTGTACTAGACTACTTATATCTCAGAGGTTTTTTTATATGCAGAAGAATTGAGTCTGACACACTGATTCAGATAGTCAGTCAGACTGTCTTAGATAGTACGTCAGACAGTCAGAAAGACTGTCAGACAGGCATCCAGTCAAAGACGTACTAAGAGACAGTATTAGATAGTAAGTCAGGCTGCGACTCAAGCAGATAGGAGGTTAGAGAGACGTTGGTAGACAGTGAGATGGTCAGTTAGTCAGGGTTAGATGAATTGAGTGAATTTATTGGGCGGCAACTTTCAACTTATAACAGTAATTAAGGCAATTTATTAAGGCGTCAAATGATTGTAGAACCGCGTCCTCAGAGGTAAGCTGCTGTGGAGTCCTACCCTGTAGTGCCAGCCTCTGGACCTTTGCATGCGTTATATCTAAATGAGCCTGCATACCGATGCCATGCTCCGCCGCTGCGCGTATATTATGCAGTCTGCCTGTACATGTCGCACTCAAAGCTCTGCGCATGCATGCAAGTCTACGTTTGGCCTCTTTAGCAACATGTGGTCTGAGCAACATCCTACGGCAGGTTCGAGTTGAAGTCAGCCGAAGTCATTGAATCTCTAGCTGAACCTATAGAGTCGGATTCCTTTGGAGTTGGGAGAAGTTTGAAGACAAAGCTTGATAGAACCTCTTAGAGTCAAAGTAGGAGTGAGACCTCGTTTACCTGAACCTATAAAGTGTTGCTTCAGTTAGCGTTGCACACGTTCCTTCTCTAGATCTTCCCCAGGGTTCTTGTCCTCGCTTTCCCTTCTGTCTGAACACCATAAGGTGGCTGGACAGGAGGGACAAAGCATTGTGGTGAACGCTGAGCTCGGTGAGTGTCGACTCTCGTGTACTTTCTGTGATGGAGATCAGATCTATCCTTTTAAGCAACAGTTGAAAGCCGATTGCAACGATATGGACACGGTCAGGCAAAGACCGTGAGTAGAGGAATTCAGTATCCCCTTACGTCCCAAGCTGCCTGGGATTCTCTTTCGGAGATCCCCTTCAAGTCTGGTCCTGGACTTTGCCTTTGTCCTTGGATGGAGATCTCAAAGATTGTTGGAGGTCGCCAAAGCTGGTGGTAGAGAAATTGCTTGGTGTTGCTTGGACTTTCGAGGAGCTTGACTTCATTGAGACTGCCGCTTACAAGCAGATCGCAATCCAAACGGCCAGTAGAATGCTTTTCTAATGTTCCTTGATTCTGTAACTGTCTCAGTCTTCTGGACAGGTGTCGGCTGATCACCTTCACTTATCTTTTGCTGTTGGTTGCTTGCTTGTCTGCACAAGGCTGACCACTTTCGTGGCCTGCAAACACCTCCAGCGTTTCTGGGTCTGTCTGGACTGGTCCTCCGACAGCGTCCAAACACATTGTCAAGAAAACGCCCTTCGTCCCTCCATGTTACCATTTTCTTCCGAGAGAGAGCTTATCGATTCTGGCTGTCTGACTATCGCATGGATCGTTCAATAAGTGGCCGTTCGATCGGGTGTCTGAGACTCTACTTGTATGTTAAACAGACAGAAGGGATAGGTGGCGGTGTACCATATGGAACTGTGTTACAACGCACTGATGGCCGGTGTGCCAGCCGGGGAGGGCCTTCTGCTCTGGGACCCCGACGCGGCGAGCGGCCTGGAGTAGGAAGGAGGGGGAAGTAAGGAAGGGGTACAAAATGATATCGAGCCTGCCCTCAACGGCAAGAGAGGCAGAAGGGTCGCGGCATACCTACTGAGAGACAGAGTAGGGCATACGGCAGCTGCCGCCTCGTCTCTCACCGGCGCCGGCAAAATTTTTAATAGGGATCGGGAAGGGCAAAGCGGGTCATGGGGGAAAGGGGAGAAGGGGGGACAATGGGGAAGGGAGGAGAAAGGGAAAAGGAGGGAAAGAGGGGAAAAGGTAAGAAAAGGGGGGGAAAGGGCGAGAAGGGGGGGTTCTTCAGGGTGGGGGGGGTGAATCGAATCGAGATTGGCCGAAAGCATACAAAGTAGTAGCAAGTAAAACAGCCATGACTGAGCATGACTGATTCAGAAGCGTTTGCGTGGGGCTGCCGGCCTTTTACCTGGAGTTAAGAGTTCATGTATCGAAAGGAGCAGCAAAGGGATAAAACGACACAAAAAGAAGAGACGAGATAGAAAAAAACCAGTGGGGCAGTCTGCAATGTGTCTGGTCCCTTCCCTCCCTCCCTTTATGCAGCTACTAACACGCGCGAAGTATGTTTGTGCTCGATAAGATGGCTGAGTCTTTCTGTTAACGAGAACTCGAACTCGATTGCCTACCCCTACGTCCACTACATCTGAGATGGACAGAGGACTGCCTAATTACCGCTGCCACACGCTTTTGCCTACACGTGCAACTGCTTATAGCTGCCCTTGCGCTCCTACACTGAACTCGAGAAAAGGATTGAGCTCAATACAAAGCTGAACGTCGAAGAAGCGGACTGTGAGAACGACAAGTCGAGCGCCGTATATGCTGCGCATTCGGAACTTCTGGAACTCCCTTTGAAAGAGTGACCATTCTTCTCTCGAAGCTTCTCTTGGCTTTGTTTTGCACGTGGCTTGGGAGTCAGACCCCTCGTGTAGCTGAGAGTACGAGCGCACGAGGGGGCGCCTTCATTCGTTGTCTCCTTCTCGTTTCTTTCTGCTGATTTGAAACGTTTCGGGTTATGCCTGGTTTCCTCCTTTGAGAAAAAGAGACTGGAAAAGGCGGAGAGAATGAGACTCTCAGTAGAGGAGGAGCAAAGAGAGAAAAAATCTTAAAAGAGATATCTGTTGAACGAGAAAGAAAAAAAAGAGAAAAAGCGAGGGGACACTATCAGCCCATGTATGTTTTGGTGTCCGTTCTGCATCTTTTCCCTGCAGGGGGATGCCGGTGCTTTGGAGGCCCCCTGGGTTCTCTGGGTATCGCCCCTCCCCCTCGCAGCACGGGAGTTGATGGGAGCCCTGGATGGCGGCCTTGGTGGAGCCAGCCGTCTCTGCGCATGCATCTGCATTGAGCCAGACGGTATGCCAGCAGGCGTCTCCCTCCGATAGGTCTGACCGGGTGCCGTTCATTCGTTGATGTCTGTTTTTGTATGTTCAGTCGATCTACGGTATTGTTGACGACAAGCGAACAGACGCGTATGCAGTCTTTGGAAAGGGAGTGAGATAGAAGAGAGAGGAGGAAGAGATATGAATAAATGATATTGTGTGTGAACATATGTGTGCGTGAGGCTTTCTGCTGCCGTCCTCTGTTTTCTCCGTCTCTTCACGTTTTGTTCGTACCTCCGTCTGCTCGTCTACTTTTATTCAGAAAAGAGAACTGGAAGGGGTTCTCTTACAAGCATGCTATTCTATCTATAGCCCGCTTCCTTTCAGTAGGCCGGTTTGAGAAAAAGAGAGAAAGAGAGTGGGAGCAAGTGAAACGAAGTTGGAAAATGGAGTTCGGTACCTCTTTCTTTCCGCCAGTTCCGCCTCTTTCTTTTCGATCAGTCTGTCATTGGTGGTATTCGATCCGCGTCTTTGTTTTGGGGCCACGGAGGTGTTGGAGGCGTTTTGTCTTTCTGTCTCGCTTCAAGAGAAACAAAGGCAGCATAAAAGAGAAATGAGAGGAAAAGGAAACGGTGACATACACTTTCAACAACATACTCTACATGACAAGAGTTTGTCTCGATACAACCAGTAGAAAAGGCAGCCACAGTGAGAAGATAGAGAAGCAAACGACCGAAACTGGGAAAAGAAAAGAGCAGACCGATCAACCTTCTACCAAGCAACAAACAGACAGACTCAGAGGGACACGTGCGGCCAACCAAAGAAGTCGCGGATCAAAAATTCAGGGATGTACAAACGTATATACGCAATCCCACCACATCAGATCTTCACATTCTAAACTATCCACGTAAACGGGATGAAAAAGGCCTACGAAAAGCCTTAGAATGAGTAATCTAGAGGGCACCTGGAGGCGGTAAATCAGAAAGCGGAGACGGGCCGATATAAAAATTCTAAGAGGGACAGACAAGCTCATTCCGATAAATCTTTACTCTTTAAACTCCTGTGCAGTCCCTTTCTCCTCTTGCCTCACTGTAGCCGCGTTCGCTCGTCTGACTTTGCCGCATTGCTGCAAGACCAGCGCCTCGGAAGAGGAAAGAAAACAGTGAGGGGAAAGCGAAGCGGGAATGAGAGGTAAGAGAGCGAAAGAGGGAAAGATGGAAAAAGAAAATATAGAAAGCTAGGTAGACGACTGTGAGCACATGTATCGGCATGGAGATGCATGGTATTGCGTGTACATGACCGCGCAGGCCTGACTACGCCTCACTGTGTCTTACTCTCTGTCACTCTTTCTCTCTAGCGTTTCCGTCTCATTTTTTCTTTCGCGGAGATTTGAGAGGTTAATGGAAAGCTGGAGAAACGTAAAACTTTGTATTGGGAAGCTTGCGGCCGTCGAGTGACGGGCTCTGCCATCAAGTAGAGATGGTATGCTTTTGTAGGCCACGAGCAAGCCAACGTCCCTAAAACAGGTTTTTCGAGGAAAGACCTGGTGGGTTGGCATTGCCGGCGAGGCAGTGATAATAGTAACGCCCTATAACACCCAGTCAGAGTACCTCCAGCGCAGATAAATGAAAGAGAAAAAGAGAGAAAGAAAGCAAGCTGTTCATTGCAAGTCTGTTTATATTTATATACATAAATCTGATTGACTTCCATCAATGGAAGGAAACTTTTCAGCTTCTGCGTCTAGATTTTGAGAGTCGGTTGACTATGAATGACTATCTCAATGACAGTGCTAAAAGGATTTCTGTGTCTCAGCCTGTGCTTTCTTACAATGCCTCTGTCATGGTGCGAGGACGCTCAAGATTTCATTTCTTTGACTACATGCTTTGAAGTGCTAGTGTTCTGTTGGTTACATGGGTTTGCATTACGTCTGGTTGATCGTGTTCATTCGATCACTCGCCTCTTTTTTCCTTTTCACGCATGCTTGGATGTGTTTGGCTAATCGCGAGGACGCAATTTTCCTGTCTGTGGCTGGGAGGGATCTGTGGAGTCCTACCCTGTGGCGCCGCCCTCTGGACCTTCGCATGCGTTATATCTGAATGAGCCTGCGTGCCGACGCCGTGGGACGGTAACTCTCGGAGTGTTCCGGGCTTAGGACCTAAAATCGGACTATGTTTTGCAGAGTATGTTTTCGGAGTATGTCAATCGGAGTATGTCTATCAGAGTATGTTTAAGCGGAGTGTCACATGAGCTAGACCTATTGTCGGAGTGTGTTCTCTAAATCAAACCACCTATGATTTTTTTTTTTTTCAAAAAAAAAAAAAATAATAATAATAATAAAAATAGAATTATTTTTTTTATAACTTCAAGTAGATAGCTTGGTTTATTCTTTAGATTTCCTAGGGAAAAAAATTTATGGAAATCTATTTTTATAATTTTTTAATTCAGTTTTTATATGATAAGTGTGACTGTACATATGTCTCTCTATGTTTTTTAGCGTTTTCTGGTTCCCCTAGCACGACTTCTTCCTCTTCTTGGACTCGCTCTGCCCTGATCCTAATCTTGATCTTCATCATAATCATCTGATAACAAGGCATCTTCTGACTTACTATCAGTAGTCTATTGTGATCTCTTCTTTTTTTGCGCTTTTGCTTGCGCTGCTTCATTTTTCTTTTCATGTTGTTTGCTTTTCTTCTCCACAGCTGCCTTTTCTTTCGGTCAAAAACCAATCAACTCACCTTCTTGCACCTAAGACTCTTCACCGCCTTTTCACTTTACTTTGGACTCTTTCTTCCTTCCTTCTTTCCTGGCTGCCAGCAACTTTTTGACTACCCCTTGCAAAGACCTACAGAGAAGGTTGGTCCATGTGTATGCTATATGTCTGTGTGTTAACTTTTAATTGTCTGTAGAGTGTTAACTGTAGAAGTATTCAGCTCATTGTTGCTGTTATCTTTTTTTGTCTCCATCTGTGTCCTCTTCTCAATACCCCTCTATGGGTATTGCTCTGCACTATGCTGCTTTATACTAGATTCCTACGTTTCTCTACTTGTGCATTCTGCTCTTGTGCTTCCTGGAAGCATCTCAGAGCTACCCGGTTGTGCCTGGTGGCAATTAAGTTGTTTTATATTCTCCGGTACTCTCATTCTATCTCCTATTCTGTATAAGTTTCGAAACCTGTATGTTGCTCTGCATTGCTCTGCACTATGCTTTCTGCTTTTACGATCCTTCTTTGTAGAACAATGAACAACCAGAACTTGCCAGGACCTGTCTTGGGCGCGGTGGCCAACCAGCTTCCGCAGGAGCAGACAGCTCTCCATGAGCTTGCTGCGCAGCTCATGCAGGCAGGGATTGGGGGGGCGGGAATGCAGACTGCCTTCAATGAAGGCGAGCCTGGCTTTGCTGTGGAGGGCTTCAGGAGGTAGAGTCCCACAGAGGCGTCTGTCTGGGTCTGGTGTATGTGGTGTATAAAGTGGTTTTCTGTTTTTGGCAGATGGGTGAATGGAGTGCTCCAGTTTCAACTCTACTACTTGCAAGACTATACACAGGACGTTGAAAGGTGGTTGGACTCTAACAGACAATAGATATAGATTTACTTGGTCTCATAGTTTTATAGAGAGAGAACTGATAGAGAGAAGAAACTTCTTCTCTTCTGTCATTCAGTCTGTTGTTGTATCCAAATGCAGATCTCACTCAGAATTAATTCAATATACAGAGCGCACCCCTGCCACATATCTTACTATTATATGGCGGCGGGACTGGCGGCGGGCAATCCTATACTGAGCCTTTACAATCACCTCCTGATTGTGAATACAATGAACGATCACTCAGTTAGGGCGAACAAAGCGAACCTTCTTTATAAAATCAATTACTTTCCGTCTCGCACCTGATTTGACTGCAGTTGATCGATCACGAGGGAGATACTGAGTGCCTCTGTCCCTTGAAAGTTTCAATTTTGTCTGTTTGTCTGCACGTATGAGATTTGTCGGGCACCACAGTGTTTTTACTCTCATTGCTCTCAACTCTTGCCGAACAAATCGAAGCATGCCTTGCAGACAAGGCTCCGATCTCGCCTCTCCCGTCTCTAACTGTTCTATCAGAGGAGCAGAATCAGTCACAAATTCGATCGGAACTTTCTTCTGCTAGAAAGCCTCTGCAAACGACTTCCATGCATACGCTTTCTTCACTGTTTCATACTGTGCACAGAGCTCAGAAGACGTGCTGGAATTCAAGACTCTCTTGATTCGTTTGGACTTCCATGCAAAAAGATTGCTCTCTCACATGGATTCAATCGACTTGCTCTAGTCAACTAGAAAAGCCTCATACCCTGCCCGCCCCTCCCACCGAGAAAGAGAAAAAGAACCATCATAGAAGGGGACAATCTTAGGATTGGGACAAGGCGTGAAGACAAGAAACCTTTCTGTTTCCTGAGCATGCAGAAGAAGACGCAACTCACTGAAAAGAAAAGAGATGGAAGGAAGTGTCCGAACAACCCACTCTGTGATAACTGTGTATTTTTGCATCAGAGGGATCAGATCATTCAAGACTTCCTGTGCTTCTGGAGCCTCAAGAAAAGATGCATTCAGTCTCCCTCCATGCAATTTCTTCTCATCAACCTCAATCGAATTGAGGTACTCCTTCTGCCCAATCTCATAACCATCCTTCGTTTGAGTTAGCGTCATGCCGATGTACTCAAAACTTTCTCCCTCCTCCAACAATTTAGGCTCATCCATCTTGAGTCTCTTCTGGATGGGTGCAAAGTGAGTGAGAGGGTCAGCAGCAAAGATGAGTAGATCATCCACATGCATGAGCATGACAGCTTTGATCTCTCCTTTTCTATCTTTCTTTGTAAACACATTTTCCCTCAACTCTTCCCAGCCCTCTTCTCTTGCAATCTTTCTGAAACTCTGAGTGTACAGACGAGGAGCGTCGGCCAGTCTATACATGGCTTTGTTTAACTTGAACATGCACCCCCTCTTCATCCACTCAGGTAGACCGTCAGGTAGATTGTCAGGCAAATGCACAAAGACTTCATCTTTCACTTTGGTAGTTAGAAAGGCAGTCCACATATCAGACTTTGCACACCCCCACCCCTTAGTGGCAGCAAAAGAAAGAACAAGCAACACCAACCACCAATCAGCCGTACCTGAATATGTTTGCAAGTCCTTTCGATCATCTTGAAAGCCTTTCACCACCAAACGAGCCTTCGCTACCCTCTCTTCTCCTTTTTTCTTCCAGGTAAATACCCAATGGCAACGCATCGCCTTCTTTCCCCGGGGCAAACGCACCCTCCGGGCAAATACCTTCTCTTCCAAGAACCTCTCAAGCTCACTGCGCATTCCACCTTCATGACTCCCTCCTGCCACTTCTTCTGCTGTTGCATCTATATGGCCCTTCCGAGGGTTCACGTGATCCATCATTTTCTTTTGGATCTCGGCATCGATCGGAACAACACGGGGAAGAGGACGTCTCCTCTTTTCTTTTTCTCTGATCACCTGCACAAGCCGTTCTTTCAATTTTTCAAGGCGCTCCCTCAACGCCTCTTCTTCATCTTCCTTCTCCTTTTTATCTTCCGGTACCACGTGCACTCCTTCCTTTTCCTTCTCCTTTTCAACTTCCTGCACACGAAGTGCATCCTCCTTTCTCCCAATCCAAATCCCTGACACAGCACTTGCGACAGGGGATGGAGGCATTGCCCCATCTTCTTTTCCTTCCCGATGGGCCTTCTGAGGACCCATGCATTCTTCATTTCCCTCAGTCTCTTCTTTCTCTTTCCCCCCTTCCTGCTCGACATGCATCTCCAGTTGGCTGTTCTGGATTTGCGAGCTTACAGGTGCCTGAGGAAAAAGAGATGAAGCAGCACTCACACCCCCTGAGCTGGCTGACTCAGGGGAGACAAGGCAGCGCTTGAACAGCTTAGCAGCCATCCGAGAGACTTCAGGAAAGAAATGAGCTGAAGCAAAGGAAGAAGAGAATCGGGTAGGACGAACATCATCTGTATCCTGCACTTCCTCTACATCAATGTCTGAGAAGGCATCATCCTCAGAGTCCTCAGCCCCACTTCCAACCCCCCCCCCCTTCCCAGATTCCAGAAAAACCCCAGAGTCCCCAGAAGAGGAGAGAGAAAGAGAAGAAAGAATAGATTTATATGCATCGGTACCTCTCCACACAACAAGAGAAACAGAGGATGGAAGAATACGAATAGGCTTCTATCCGTTCTTCTTCTGCACAATCACCACCACCACGTTCGAACTCTCAATGCCCCCAAAGAAGCCCTCGACCCCATGCACATCCTCCTCATCCTTCTGTCTCGGCCGTGCATCATACACATACACTCGATCACCTACAGTGATCGATGGAATTTCAGAAGCCTTCTCTTCCCCAAAGCATGCACGCACGGCTGACTGACCTGTTACTGTAGACACACAGTTATTTAACTCCTGTACAACTCCTTTGAACAGCCACTTGTCTATGTATCTAGGCAAGCCTGTCTGTCTCCTCACTTTCTTGAGAAGCCTCTTGACTGTTCTGTTTGCCCTCTCTGCATTTCCTTGATGCTGTGGTGTGTAGTCTGCCCCTTGTCTGTGGTGGATGCGCTCTTCCTGACAGAAGTAATCATACTGACTTGGCTTGTCACCTTTGAATTCACCTCCGTTATCTGTCTACACCTGTTCTACCTTGCCAAAACGGGGCTCGTACCTTCTAACTACAGAACAAAGATGCCTGACTGCGTGGGCTTTCTTTTTCAAAACTTCTCCATCCATCACTCTTTTTGACCTCTCTGTCAAAAGACTTGCAGGCATACCCCCAAAAAGAAAAAGGAGATCCTGCGTCTAGTGCGAGCCTATACGTTCATTTCTTCCCCCACCCCCCTGTCTGGCTGGAATTCGTTT
This sequence comes from Chromera velia, assembly GCA_018398765.1. Lineage (NCBI taxonomy): Eukaryota > Chromeraceae > Chromera > Chromera velia. The sequence goes on along the minus strand of JAHBMJ010000587.1, from coordinate 110,961 downwards.
CATCTCCTTGTTCACTTCTCTACACTCTCTACAGTCAATCAACTCCTCACACTCCTGTATGGTTACTCGATGGGCCATTCCTTTCTCTTTGAAGCAAGCATACAAGCCTAGGCTGCCTAGTATACAAACGCGCACCGGTCGCGTAACCAAACCTTACGTACCACATATTCAGTTCACGAGCAGTCATGTGTACACCTTCCGTTGCAGAGAGTTTTGCCTTCTCAATGGAGACAGATGAATTGTGGGGAGAAAGGGACTCATATGCGATAGCAACAAACACGCTGTCTGAATTCTCATTCAATTGAGTAGAGGAAGAGAGAGAAAGAACACGCACTACATGGACACCGCCTCTCTTATACAAACGCACGCATACAGGCACCCCCCCCTGCCCAGGAAATTCAACCCAAAAGGGGGAGACAACTTTCTGTATCCTACAGCCCCTCACGAGAAAAGAGAGGTGGGCACTGACGATTTGAAGAGAGGTGGGCAACTCCTTTGAAAAGAGGACGAACGGGATCTCCATCCACCCCCTCGAGGACAGGAACTGCCTCCACCTCTTCAGGATAAACCATCTCCCCCCCAGAGGCTTCCTCATACCGAAACTCACGAGGGCGACGGGAAACAATCGAGTCCTCCAGATCCCCTCCGATCAAATACCGACTGCAACTAGTGTTAGCAACAGGGAATTTCTTTCTCCACACCCATCTCGAGTCCTCTTTTCCCCCCGCTGCCCCCACATACTCCACCTCTCCACCTTCATCATCTGCAGTGCTGAGGGGCCTGAAAGAATTTCGGAGGCGGATCCCTCCCCCAGCCCGCACATCTCTCAACCCTCCCGAGCGTAGTCAGGGGCAGCCGCTGCTGCCCCCTCCCCCCCCAGAGTTCTTCTTGCACACAGAGGCCCTGTCCTAATGCCCCTTCTCTCCGCACGCCCTACAGAGGGGGGCATCTTCCTGCGTAGCTTGGCACTGAACAGAGACAGAGTGCTGATTGCCGCAAGTGCGGCACACAGGAGGGGACTGAGAAGAGGAGGAACCAGACCCCCTCCCCCTAGACTGTCCATTCTGTACACCCGACTGTCCGTCAAATGCACCGTTTGCCCTCTTAACCCCTTCCGAACCTTTCTCCCTCTCCTGCTTCTACTCTGTTTGGAGGCTGTCAGTCAGAGCAAATTTTTTGAGGATCTTTCACAGCATTGAAAATTTGATGTGGGAAAGGGAGAGGTCGTCGAGTTCGGCAATGTTGTCTGCCTCCTCAAAAACGTCATCGGGAAGCGCACGGAGGACCTCTTTGCACTGCTTTTGAGTCACTACTGTGAACAAATTCAGGACATTGGAGACCAAGCTGTCTTTGTCGATGCGGTATTTCTTTTTTGATGCATCATCAAGAAGCTGATCAAGCCTCAAAGTCTTGTAAATGGTGTAGTAGGAGAAGACAAGGCCAGAGCGGACAACAGATAGGCCATCTCTGTTAAGCTTCTCGCAGTGGTAGGGGAAGAACTGGATATGGAGGGCGATCTTGCTCTCTACGTTGAAGGGACGAGGCCGTACTCTTTCTTCAAAGTACGAGGGATGCTCTCTACATACGCACATTGACCCAGCAGCCTCTGGATGTCAGCGCTCACAACCATGTTCTCGATCTTGTCGTAGCAAACCTTCATTTTGTTCCTCCAACTCTCGAGATTAGGAAATCTTTCTCGAGGGAGCTGGTCATTGCAGAAATTCTCCCACTTCTGGGCCTACTCCTTGATGTTGTCTTTCTCCTTTATCTGGGGAACGGCAGCGAAATCCACCTTCACGTACCGGTAGGAAGACAAAACAGGGGCAAAGGGGGCCTCTTCCTCCTCCTCATCTGCTTTTGGAGACAAAGCAACAATAGAAGACGGCACGACCAGAGCTGTAGAGAGAGAAGGAGCAAGAGCAGCCATTTCTTGCTGAATCCCCTTTTGGATAGAGGAATCAATCAAAGACTGTAAGTCTTTTCGGGAGAGAACAATTATCTCTTGCCCATCTGCTTGCGCAGCTGCAGCTGCTTTTGCTGCGGCTTCCTCTGCCTTCTTTCTTGCTCTCTTCTCTGCTTGAGTCTCAATCATTTTCAAAAATTGAAACTGGGGTCAATCAGATCGTGACACACTGAATTAAAAGGTGGTTAGACTTTAACAGACAATAGACATAGATTTACTTGGTCTCATAGTTTTATAGAGAGAGAGCTGATAGAGAGAAGAAACTTCTTCTCTTTTGTTATTCAGTCTGTTGTTGTATCTAAATACAGATCTCACTCAGAATTAATTCAATGTACGGAGCGCACCCCTGCCGCATATCTCACTATCATACGGCGGCGGGACTGGCGGCGGGCAATCTTATACTGAGCCCTTACAGACGTGTGCCCCTAACATTATCACTGATTATAAAAAAACCTTCTAAATAAATTTAATTTGTCTTAGTATAGCTCACGTGGCCTCTAGACCACCTATTTTTGGTGTGTATCACCTTTATTAGTGTGTCACAGCACCAAGACCGAAATCCGGAGTATGTACCACCATTGCTGGAGTGTCAGGCCTTTTATGGCTAAATCTGGATCAAGAGTGTACCTAGACACACTTCGACAGATATTTACCCACGGCCGACGCCATGCTCCGCCGCTGCGCGTATACGCAGTCTACCTGTACATGTCGCACTCGAAGCTCTGCGCATGCATGTAAGTCTACGTTTAGCCTCTTTATAAACATGTGGTCTGAGCAACATCCTATGACAAGTTCGAGTTGAAGTCAGCCGAAGTCATTGAATTTCTAGCTGAACCTATACAGTCGGATTCCTTTGGAGTTGGGAGAAGTTTGAAGACAAAGCTTGATAGAACCTCTTAGAGTCAAAGTAGGATTGAGACCTCGTTTACCTAAACCTGTAAAGTGTTGCTTCAGTTAGCGTTGTACATGTTCTTTCTCTAAATCTTCTCCAGGGTTTTTGTCCTCGCTTTCCCTTCTGTCTGGACGCCATGAGGTGGCTAGACAGGAGGAACAAAGCACTGCTGCTAGCTGCTGCAGCACTAACTATAAGAAGCCCCAGTCAACTTAATGAAAAAATGGCCCAAAAAGCGAAGCTGAGAGGGTAGTAAATAAAAATTGTATCCGATTGTACCCCCCTAGGCCATGCGTATGGATGGCGTTCAATAGCATGCAAGGAGATATCTGACGCATGCCTTGCAGATAATTTAGCTGGGGCCCTGGAAAGACAATTCAGCTGAGGGGGCACTTACTGGGTTTTAGACATGCAAGGGCAAGAAGATATGATCTATAGCTTTCCGGGCTATTCGCATGGAGTGCGTCAGGTTTAACAGGTGCATGTGGGGGGGGGCATGAGGAAGATAACGGACCATGCTCACCTGTGTTGTTTACCGCATATTCCCATACTACCTTGCCTTCCTGCATAAAAGTTTAAAAGCCTCTTCCAACCATTTTGGAATACATCTCGGAACCAAATTTTCTAGACATCGTGGCGTTTATGGTCATGCAAACGCTGTGGTGCCGCGGAGTGGCACCAAGCGCCGCGGAGCACCCAAACGGCGTACCATGGCGCGCCGCGGTTATAAAACCTTGAAGAAACGGGAGAAACCGTGGCGTAATTATTCTAGTCTCTACCTTTCTGAGGTAAGTTGAACCAAATTGATCAGCAATTGATCAATTAAAATTAAATTTATTATTGAAATACCTTAAAAAAATTTTTTAGCGCCTGCGGCGCTCAGAAAAAACCGTTTTTACACGGTATATGGGGCCATGTCCAAATGGAGGGGGGTGTCACCGCGGAAAGGCCTGGAAGGAACCACGGCGCAGCCGCGGTACTAAAAATGGCTGCTCTAGAAAGCCTATGCGGAACCCCCCCTTCCCCGGGAAAAAAGTCCGGGAGTATGCTCTGACGCACGTATAACGTAAATTCAACCTTTCCGCGGTCGCTTTCCGGGGCCACCCATCTTACGCGTGCACGCATTCATGGCGACGGGTTCACGCTTTTCTGGACCATTTAGGCGGGATCTTTCCGGAGCCCTTTTTTGGCGAAAGACACTGGTGTATTTTTGTTTTGTAAGTGCCCCCCGCTTCGCTTTCCGGGGCCATAATTGGCCGGCCGGCTTCGCCGGTGGCCACGGTATCTGACGGCCGCATGCATGCGCGCGCAAAGCGCGCGAATCTGGGTAAAAGAAAAGCTATCGATCATTTATTCTCGCGCGCGAGCAGTTTGTCCTTTTGTGAAACTAATACTTTCTTAATTAAATTTCAACGGTTTCGCGAAATTCGATCTCTGGGTCAAAATATTTTTTTGGGCCGGGCCGTCTCCTTTGAAAAATAAACAAACTTAGTTGAGTTTTTTCAATTTTTTGTTCATTTTGGTTCGCCAACATCATCGGCGAACATAAATGACCTTCGGGACTGAATTTTAATGTCTCGTTTCCAAACTCAAAAATATGTATAGCAAATTTAAATTGTACAGGACAAACTGCATACACGGGAGAATATATAGACATGCAATCGAATGCGTACCTTGATCTGCATGCATGCATGCAGGAAAAGGCTTCGTGCTTTTCTATTCCACCTATCCCCAGTCACTACCTCTCATCCGCAGCTGTGGAGGTCCCTCTAGTCCAACGTGTAGAGAAGATTGTGTACGTTCCCAGGAAAAACGTTTAGGGGAGAACCGTCTACTTGCCCAAGGTGGTCACTCAGGTGAAAGAGGTTGAGGTTCCGCAGGTTCAGTACGCTGTGAAGCCTGTGCAGAACATCGTGGGAATCCCTAAGGGCCAAATTCAGCAAGTCGTGAAGGAGGTCGAGGCCCTAAGGCTTCAGAAGATCGCACGCCCCGTCCCCGTCGAGAAGGTCGTTCAGGTCCCTCAGCAGCAGGTGGTCTACAAGGACGTCCCCATGGAGGCGTTAAAGTATAGAGAGATGCCCAGGGCCGTGCACAACCCTGTCCAGCAGGTATGTCGTCTCCTCGATCTCTCCGCATCTCTAGCTGCCCATGTCGTTGCACTTCCTGTTTTCTGTTCGCGTTTTTATGACCTCTGTCCCTGTTCCCCACCCCCCACCCCGGTTGCTGGTGGGTCTGTAAGTCTCTTGACATGTATGTCCGTTCATCATCGTCACTCTCCTCCCTTGAAACTGTGCAGGTTCGCCAGGTGCCCAGAGAGATGGTTTTCCCCCGCTCCATCCCGGTTCCCTGCGAGAGAATCGTGCAGGTCGACCAGCCCGTCGACAATCACGTACCGTTCCAGAGGGAGGTTCCCATCGCCGCCCCCCAGATCATTCACAGCGACACCCCCTTGCCGGCACCCGTCAGGCAGCATCCCGTCGCGGGTGCTGTTCCTGTGCAGCCCGAGGTGATTCCACCCACGGCGACTTCCTACGCCGTTGCCACTGCTGCCTGGGTAAGTTGTATCGGAGAAGCGTTTGGAGCTCGAGTATCGTTTTGGTCTGATGTAACTTGAAGCATCGCACAGCTAGTAGCATTTTTGTTCGTCCTTCCTACCTTCCTTCCTTCCTTCCTTCCTTCCTGCTTTTCATCCTTCCTTCCTGCCTTCCTTCCTTCCTTCCTTCCTTCCTTCCTTCTTTCCTTCCTTCCTTCCTGCTTTTCGTCCTTCCTTCCTGCCTTCCTTCCTTCCTTCCTTCCTTCCTTCTTTCCTTCCTTCCTTCCTTCCTTCCTGCTTTGCATCCTTCCTTCCTTCCGGCATTTTCCTTGTGGCAATTTCCTTTCCAGACCTCCAGTGCGCATTTCGATCCTCTTTGAGAGTTTGTCGTTCTTTTTGTCCTCACTGCAGCTCGTTCCTTCTTCCCTTCCCTTCCCTTCCCTCTTCTCCCTTCTTCTCCCTCTGTGGTCGAAACCACCCTTCCCTACCCTTCCCTTTGTGCATCACTCAGGTGCAGGAGCGGGAGGGTCCCCAGAGTCAGCCTGAAGACGGCAGGGAGGAGGTTCAGGTCCCTCAGAAGGTCGCACGCCCACACACAGACTCCAACAACGCCCCCGTGAAGGTCATCCAGAACCGCCACCTCGAGGAGACGGGAGCCGTGCGAGTCCCTGTACAGCAGGTGTGTCGCGTCTCCTTTCTCTCTTTTTTTCTTTCCCTCTCTCTCTTTGCCTCCTGCCTGCACATCTAGTGCTGCGAGTCGAAGTCACAAAGTCAGAGAGAACGACGGGCAGGCACTCAAGGAAAGCTAGCGACGAAAAAAACATTCAAGAGCTCTTTTTGTATCCCTCATTCTCTCCCTTGTTCTCCCCCCTGCCTTCTCTCCGCTTCTTTGCAAGTCTCCCTGTCGCTTTCTGTCATGACTTCTCCACTCCACCTCACTCAGCCAGATTCAGCATACCATTTGTGTCTTCGAGGCCGAATCGTTTTTTCACCCCTTGTGTACAAATATGGTTGATTCACTTCTCGACGTCCTCGCTCGTCTCGTCTCGCCGTTTGCGTGGGGGTGCCGGGCCGTGCTGTGTTTGCATGCATGCATCGATGCATGGCTGGCTTATGCAGGTTGATTCGATTCCTTTAGACAGACACGTGTTTATCCTTCGCCGCTCCTCCGCATGTCTCTATGTGCAGGGGGAAGGAGATCAAGTCAGTGGTTTGCAAGACTTCAGGAATCCGCTGATGGAACTGCCCTCTCTCTCCCTCAAAGGAACTTTGGCCTCGGGAAAAAAGGGAGTCACCGTCTTCCGGGGGATTTTCAATGGAGAGACGGTGGCCGCAAAGAGAGCGGAGGTGGGGGGGGATGAAGAAAAAGCAAGGCACCAACTGCAGGAGGCAAAGACCTGGAGGGGGCTCACCGAGAAGATGAAGGGAAGCACACAGATTTCCCAATTCGGTCAGTCGCATTCCCCCCCACTAACCGATCGAAGGTAGACGTGCCCGCTTGCTTGCCAACCTACTCGCCTTTTTGTTTTTTTATGTGCCACGGAAGATAATGCTTTGGTGGTCAGTGGGTGTCGTAAATCTGAACTCTTCAGTTGCATGTTGGATTACCTCGTCGAGCGGTCGACTACCAGTTCCCATGGCTGACGCTGAACCAAATGCCTAAATGGTTTGGTTTGACCAAAGTGGAAAACCTTGACTCAACCGTGTGGAGGAAACGTTCTGCTTCAATCTTTTTAATTCGAATTGTATGCAGTCGTGGCCGGCACAGAGAGGAAAGACGGAAAGATCGTCGCCGTTTGGTCGCTCGGTTCGCTGGTGGAGGGAAAGACACTGGCGACATTCTTCAAAAAGGACGAGGTCAAGGGGCTGAGTTGCAGAGACAGAGCTCGACTGATGGGTCAGCCCACTGAATGGTCCTTTTTATTTCTCAGTCTGTGTTGTTCCTTTTCATTCTGTACCTCTTGCTGAATCTTCTTGTCTGACGGTCAGTGAGAGCTGGAATGCCATTTAGACAACATTCCCGTGCGAGCATGCACACACGGGGTTTGTTCTGATTTCCTTCTTTCACGGCCTGCATGGAATTTGCTTGCAGTCGCTGTCGTCGTCTGCTTCTAGAAGTTCTGGAAGCAGACGGGATTCGTTCACCTGGACATCAAGCCTGGGAACGTGTTTGTGTCTTCGTCGGGAGGCTCGGTCTTTGAGTGTACGCTGATCGATTTTGAGCTGTCCGTGTCTTTTGGCAGTCGAGGAGAGGAGAGGAGAGGGGTCACGCCGGGCTACTCCCCCCCCGAGGGAACACAACAAGAGGTTCCCAGTGAAGCCCATGAGTTCTGGGCACTCTCCGTCCTCCTTCTCTGTATCGCGGTGGGCGACACAAAGTGCGACACCATGATCAAGAGAGCCTCCCATTTGAGAGGTCAGTCAAGATGTGATATTTCTTGGCATTGATCTATGAATTCTCTGCAAGCGATCAACAGAGAGCGTACATGATTGATAGAGTGACAGATTTAAAGAAACTCGGGCAATATGCAGAACAGTCATATCAGCATGTCAACTCACTACCTACTTATTTGCCTCGTGACTGGCATGTGCAACTGTATCATGGGCTGCGCAGCAAAACTTCCCCATTTGGGTACGGCATTTCGCTGACACTTGTCTAGGCAGTGGCTCTTGAATTCATCATGTGTTCAGACTCGGTCTCTTCTGTCGTCTGCGTTCGAACGACATACTTTTGTTGCCGTCCCTGGCCTTGCAACAAGCCGTGAAAGAAGAAAATCAGAACAATCCCTGTCAGCGTGTGAAGCTCCAATTCAATGGAATCGATCCAACGGCTGTGCCTGGACTTTGCGTTTCTTTTCTTGTTTGCATACTGTTTGCAGCCAAGGGCCTCTCAGACTCCAGCTTTGTGTCTGCCATCGGTCTTGATCCCTGCTTCCTTCCCTTTCTCTCTGACGCTTTCCGACTGAGGTGGACGGAGAGAGTGCAGACCTGGGTAAGTTTTTTTGGAGAAGCGTTCGGAGCTTGAGTATCGTTTTGGTCTGGTGTAACTCGAAGCATCGCACAGCTAGTGGCGTATTTGTTCGAAAAAGAGAACACACGAATTCAAAAAAAGCATCGAACCACAGGACTTATTCGATCATGTGCTGCAAAAGAGATCATTCCATCCACAGAAACATGGAGGATGCTTTGATCCACGTCAAATTGCTTGCCTATCTCGTCACACCGGCCAGTGTGCAGCTCTTTTTCTGGTGCTTTTTACTGATTTTTCGTGACTCTTCGTTGAAGTGAGCACGGGAACGTCGGACTGGACTCTTTCTTCCTCCTTTTGTGATGCAAATGAAGTTCTGCCTGCGTTAAACTTTGTTTTGCATGCAGTCCAACGCCGGGTTGAATCTGCTTCCTTTGCTGTCTCCCGCTCTCGACGGGACAGAGACAAGCTCAGAGACACCGCACGTGCCCATCCAGAGGGAGATTCCCGTCGCCCCCCCCCAGATCAGTCACGGCGACACCTCCGTGCGGCCCGCATCCGTGGAGCCTGAGGAGAAGAGGCGCGAGGTCCCTAAGTGCCTCTGAGGACCCCTGGCCTCAGAGTCCTGTCTCCATGTGTGCATGTGTCCTGTCTGCATGTATGTGTTCGGTGTACAGAAAATCAAAACTCAGTCTCGTTTCCCAACAGAGGGTGGTCTGCGGCCTCCCGTCAGACATCCAAGGAAGTGCCTTCAAACGGCCTCTCCAGAGAAGAATCTGTTGAAGTCCAGCAGAGGCCACATACAGTCCACCCCTCGTCCTCATTCTCCTTGCCCCACGCTCTGTTCTCAGATCGTAGCAGCAGGGATGCTAGTCCGGTAATCTTTGCGCGGGAAATGCGCACAGCGTGGCAAGAGCAGCGCGAGTCCTTTCGATATTCTACAGAGTCAGATCTTCGCTACGCCAAACTGCTTCATTTGAATGCAATTCAAAAGACAGAAGCTGATCTCTTCATCGATCCTGCCGGAAGGGAGGACGACGAAAATTCCGATTTTCACGAACCGCAAAAGGATGCCTCTCGGGGCCATCAAGACATACAGAGTCCCGACAAACAGATGAAAACCGACAAAACCCTGAATCCTCCTCCAACCTCCCAGCAGCCCTCCGCCCCTTCTCTCTTCTTTCCGTTTTGAACCGAACCTGCGAAGATAGTGGGGACGACTTATCCCAAGAAGAAGGAAAAACGTCACACGACGAGCGTCCGAATCGTCCTTCTCCAAAACAGGCCTTCAACTTGGCGCCTCTTACTTCTCTGCCTGGGGCCTTCTGAGCACAGGTCAATTGAGGCAGAAGGAGTTATCGTTTCAAAGCCTTGTCAAAGGCACAGTCTCTGCACTCAGAGATGTCAGGAAGCTGCAGGAAGCGGAAGAAGAAGCACATGAATTTTACAACCAGAAGAAAATAGAGAGAATGGAAGGACTAGGGAGACGCACCACAAGTTCGAAGCGTCAAACTGTTGACCACGCGACTTTGCGTCTTGACCTCGACCGAATACTCAGTGCCTCTCCTGGGCAGGGAGCAGCAGGGGGAAAGAGATTTGCGTCCTTTCTTGAGGCCAACCTAGCTTCCGTGTCTGCTTCTCCGGCAGCGCATATTACCTTCGACTCTGATGGAACCGCCAAAGGACCCATAGACGAGCCCCCGTCTCACATGGATGATATCGCCTCTCCAGTCAATCGAGGGGAAGCAGAGGGTCCTTTGAGTGGGGGGAATGTGGAAGGTGGGCACGCATCTGCCCGCTCTGTCCGAACGGATTTCAGAGCAGCAGTTCGAACGATCAAAACAGGAGGGGGACAGACGCCCTCCCGCCGCTCCTCCCGCCAGTCCTCCCGCCAGTCCTCCCGCGTCTTTCCGGGGCAGCTTGACTCGGGAGGGGCGCACATCTCCATCAACTCCGCGCTTGTAGAAGCAGCAGCAGAGAAGCAACACATGGGGTCACAGGACGACAGTCACTTAATGCCCCCGGGTGCACACGGAGCAAGCATCAGTGCACGCCCCCACAGCAGCAGAAGACGGGCAACGTTGACAGGCAGCCTAAGAAGTTCCATTACCATGCCATCCCACACATACTCAAGACAACACGGCGGCGCATCAGAAGCGGAGCCCCGGTCCCCCTGCCACTGGTTCATCACCAATTATCCTCCTGCACCGATAGAGAAGGGGGACCCCCTCCCATCCCCTCGTCATAGGGTGCTGATGGAAGCAGTGGAGCGGAAGAGTCCTCGTTCTGCAAAGAGACACATCTATATGATGGGCTTGTTGAGAGACGCTCAGCCAGGTGAAGCTCCAAATGCCAAAACCACAAATGAGACACCTGCAGAAAAGGGAGCAAAGGGAGGAGAGGCCCTCCGTCGGTTTGCAGCAAAACGGAGGCCGTCTCATTCTTTCCGATATTCGGGTTTTTGTCGCCGCAACAACAGGCACAGCCGACCGCGCTGATGCCAGGCTCGCAAACACCCACAGACAGACGCCCGCCCACGGGAACCCACGAGCAAAGCCTGTCGATGAAGGCTCTCCGAAGCTGTTGATGAAGCCTCCTGGATGAAGGCCGTCACCCCTGAAGATGCCAACTTCCTGGAGAAGTGCACTCCTAGGATAGAACGACCAAATTTGGACCAGCAAGTCTGCTCTCTAGGGCTCTGAGTAAATTTGAAAATTTGGAGGAAGCGCGGACATCAGGGATGAAGGGAGCAACAAGAATCTTTCGATCAGCTCTCTGCCCATCAGGGGGGCGCTTTTGAGGTGTCAGTATCCGGCTGGGCCGGCAGTCTGAATCCGTTCGGTGATGAAGAGGAAGAGGAAGATCAGGGGCAGGTGAAGGTAATGGAGGGGGGGGGTGTGTTTGGTTTTGCAGAGGGAGAAGAGGGAGAGGGGGGGGAGCGAAGGTGTTCCCGGTCAGTCAGGAGAGGGGACCCAGTCTCCTTCAGCCTCGACACAGCAACCCCCCGCCTGGATGGCAGACATCGACGCATTCCTTGCAGAAGAAGAGGAGGGGAGTGTGGGGAGGACGACGGAGACACCAGGATCCCAAAGTTTGGACGCAAGGGGTGATATGAGGAACTCCACCCCCCCCCTGCGTCCCTTCCCACCAAAGTTCTCGAAAACGGACTGAGCGCGTCAGGCTCTCAAAGCCCAGGAGGACGTCCCTCGAAGGAGAAGGACAGGGGGGGGGTGAGGAGGGGGTCTTCGTCGTCGGGTGGGAGGGGGGGGGAGAGAGAGAAGGAATCTTCTTCTTCTTCGTCTGGCAACAAGAAAAAGAATGAGGGGGGGAGGTCTGCGGATGGGCAGACGGGTAACGCTGACGGAGTGGGGGGCAGTCATCGAGAGAGTGCAGACGCTTCCGGCCACAGTCACGGTGCTAGTTTCCAATCAGGAGCCTTCTCGAGTCTGGCCGGGTTTTTTCATTCGACGTTTTCTTTCGGGGGAAAGGAGGGGGAGGGTGCACGGGCAGGTGCCGCCCTAGCAAACGCAGCAGTAGCCGCAGAGCCTACAGCTGCGGTAGGGGTTGAGACGGCTGCCGTCTCTGCAGAGGGCGTTGAAGTTTCAGGGAGCGGGCAGGAGGTTGTTGAGACAGGAGGGGCGGGGGGGGCAGCGATAGACCCGTCTGGGACGAGCCCTGTGTCTGCGCTTTTCCGAAAGACCGCAAGTAGTGAGGGGGTAGATTTGGGGATTACAGCAGCATCTCCGGCAGTAGAAGTAATTTTGGAAGTTGATGAAGAGGACGGAACGGAGGGGGGGAAGGGGAATGGGGAGGGGGGGCGGAGTGAAGAGGGTGAAGAGGGGGGTTTCAGTGTAGAGAAAGGTCGGAGGCGTTTTGCAAGTCAGAGGGGGGGAGAACGAAGCTGAAATGCTTCTGGGGCTCTGTACAGGAATATTTTGCAGCTGTCTTTTATCGCTTTTGTCTCTCTCATCGACATCATTGAGGGATATTTGCTCAGGAGTCAATGCAAGTGGTTGCTTTTGAATTCGAAATAATTGATTCAATACAGCGATTGACAACTGAAGATTTACTGACAGTGCTTACCGTGACGCTTGTTGCTTGCTTGCTGCTGCCAGCCACGCTAACATTGCGCTGACTGAGTTATGATGATGATACAATGTGGCAGTAGCTTACGATCTGTTTCCAGTCAGCTAACTGACTGACCATTCAACGAGTGACACACTTTGAAAGCAGAACATCCTTCCCCCAGTTAGTTCCCTGGTATACTGCTGAGTACTAGCCTAGTAATGCAACTTTACAAAACTTTACAATGCATGGCAAACTATAGATTGCAAGCCGCGTCGATCCCTAGGTCAATCCTAGATAGGTTATAGCAATTTTACTTTAAGCTATACTACTATGTTTTGATACTTTTGAAACTAAACTTAAATCTATGTATAACTTATATAGATTATTATCAAAATTCTAATGAGAAAAAAATTAATTAGTGCTGGCTAGAAAATCACTTATGCAGTAGCTAATAGCTATAGTTTGCTAGAACTTGAAGATTGTATTAAATTATTATTAGACTATTCAATTTAATCTAGAATTTAATAGTATACTAACTACTGCGATAGTATATAAATTACGGTACATAATTTTGATTTTTAATTTGTAAGCATTCAATTGCTATACTATGTCATTTGAAATGGATATGATTCATTTAGGTCGACTAGATTTGAGAGTTGATACACTTAATATAGCACGTGGAATAACACATTGATCTAGGACTAGATCTAGACAATTTTATCCATTATTTCATTTAATCAAATAACACTTGTTAGGCATTATTTTACTTCGATTAAATACTAGTACTAACGTGTACAGTCATTGCGTTTTTGCACGTCTTTATCTAGTTCCTGCCCGGTCCTAGGCCTGGTTTTGCCTTGGATCTTGCGTTCTAACATAAACGTACACATAATCAACTCGAATGACAAGACTACCTACGTCCCCTCACTTCACTACCGGGTAATCCAGCCCGCGTCGAATGTGTCCTGAACTAGCAGTATTACTCCCACCGAGCTTCACGCACTCGGCCCAGGCTCGGTGGCTCGGCCGGCTCGGCTCGGCTCGGCCCGGCTGTTGATGGAGGCTGCTGAATGCCGAAAAGGGAATGGGGCGGGGGGTTCTGTGTGCTCTGCTGAGCGCCGAAAAGAGTATGGGCCCCGGGGGGCTGCGCAGACACGGGCGGCTGAGCACTAAAAGAGACCGGAAATGGAAAGGCCTCTGCCGTCAGAAGAGTCTGTGCGGGCTGCCAGGGATGCGCGCTGAACAGGGCGGGGGCACCAAAGTGAGGATGGGCCCCGGCCGTCGAAGGACTATGCTGGGCCCCGAAGAGGGGATGCGCACCGGCAGGTCCCCCAGCAGACGCGTGCCCTGTTTGTGGTTCTGGAGTGGGCCCGTTGACTGGGGGAGGCAACGGCGTTCGAAAGAAAGTGTCAAAAACAGAGCTCTGGGTTCGTGCGCCACCTTCTTCTGTTGTCTGAAGCAAAATGACGCGCACACACACACACACACACACACACAACAGAAAATGAGCCTCAAGATTGAGTTCGAAGGACTCAGGATAGAAGATGACAAAAAAGTCAAAGAAGAACCAAGGGGGACGAGGAGGATTCGAATGAGAGATCAACGGATTGACTGAAGCCTTGAGCTAAGGTTTTGCAGACCAGCGCGCGCTTTTTGATTCTTCAGCATACTCGGTGTGGGTTGTGTCGTCTGTGTGTGTGTGTGTGTGTGTGTGTGTGTGTGTAAAAGAGAGAGAGAGAGAGAGAGAGAGAGAGAGGGAGAGAGAGAGAGAGAGAGAGAGAGAGAGATTGCTGTGCAACTGACTGACGTATGCAACTCCTTCCAAAGAGCTCCCATCTGCTCCGCTCTCAAGAAGTAAGGTCACCAAGTCGCTGAACAGAGCTCTGTGTGCGAAGACAAGTGCTGTAGTCCCGTCCTGCAATCAGACGGGAACCCGACCGAATCAAGTCTGTTGACGCACGCATGAATGCAGCAATGGCAAAGGATCGCTGGTTGAAAACATGACGCAAGGCAGGAAGCAGTTCGTGTTTTTTTCCTCCTGGAGCTGACGTGTTTTTCTGTTTTGCTCACATGGTTTTGCCGCTATGCTTTCTTCTCTTTCTGCCATTTTCGTTCACTTCTCTTCTCTGCTTGACGTTCGTTCTGACACAAACAGAAAAGGCACGACCTCCTCTGTGGACAATTTTTTTTTGCTCGCATTATTTCTTTGTGACACATCCATTTGTTCAAAGGTGCAGACAGCAAAGACGCGATCGACCCTGGTGCATTCCGAAGCAGCCAACTTGAATGAATGAAGAGAACAGAATCTCCACACAAAGCGAGGAGAACCGCGAGCAATCAGATCGACATCCGTCCTCTCCGAATCCCCTTGCTTCTCCATGCACCCACCCACCCACCACATTTTGAGCCTCCAAGTCTGCCCCCCCCTCCACAAGTGCCCTCACGGTCTCGACCTGCGACTCCTCTCCAGAGAAGAGACGCCCGTAGAGGACCGAAAGACTCAGGGCCGTGTGCCCATTCTGCTCATCACTCACATCCATCCATCCATCCATCCGTCCATCCATCCATCCATCCGTCCATCCATCCATCCGTCCATCCATCCATCCATCCATCCAGGCAGGCAGGCAGGCATTGTGCATAAGAAAAGAACAGACAGCCAGCCAAGGACCGAAAGCAAATGCTATGCAGGAACTGACTTCTCGCGAGAAATAAGGAGGACATGGAATCGAATCGGATTGATGGAGGCAGAGATTCCATCGCGACCTCAAATATGTGTTACTGGATGCAAACATATTACACCAGAACAACGCAGTGCCTCTCGTACTCACTCCCACATTCCCCCCCCACCTTTTCGGATCCATTCACGTCTGCCCCCCCCTGCAGGAGGGCCCTGACGACCCCGGTTTTCCCTCTCTCTGCTGCCCAGAGGAGTGCCGTCTTGCCGCCCTGCAGGAATGTGCAGAGAGGGAAGGAAAAGGAAAAGAAAAAGGAAAGGGACTCGAAGGACTTTTGCAGCAGAGGTAGACTAGAATGCACCGACGGAAACAAAAGAGAACGACAGAACAGAAAGGGAAGGACGGGCAGGAATTCCAACTAAGTAGAAGGAGGGAAGAGAGGGCAACAGATGCGAAGGAAAGGGAAGGGAAGGAAGGGGATTCAAAGAGTCGACAAACTCCACCCCTGCATCTAGCGTCTCTCTGACCTTGTCCTTCTCTTCCGGATCGGCCCCAAACTCCAACAGCGTCCGGACGGTCTCCTCGTGGCCCCGCATGGAGGCCAGCATCATCGTCGTCCAGCCGCGCTCGATGGACCCTCTCTGCATGCATCAAGATTCTTCTTTCATACAGAATTCTTTCATACAGTAAAAGAATTCCGTATGAAAGTAAACGCATGCTGGATGGACCCTCTCTGCATGTATGCGTGCATGCATTAAGAGTCTTTCACAAATATTTGCTCGGTTTTCGTTCAGCGCTTTCTCTTTATCTCTCATGTGCATATGGGTAGGAAAATGCATGCGCGCTTGCAATTGCACGTCTCTAACTGTGCCTGTCCACGCCCGTGTATTTGGTATGATGTGTTCGGCGGCGCAAGAAAAAATACAGTCAGTGCTTGATTCCGTCTCCGCGGTAAGGGAACGGCATGCGTAGACAGGTCTCTTTTGTGGCGCTTCTGCCTTTTCAGATCATCTTGCTGCTCGCATGCGGGTCAATTCAATTGTTTTCTTAGTTCTTTCCTGACTCATTCACTCACTCACTCCCTCTGCCTCTAGCTGACGTCTTTCTCGGGAGAGTTGACGGGCGCCCCTCCCTCCAGCAGTGCTCGAACCACAGCGGCGTCCCCCTGAAGGGCAGCTTCCACGACAAACGCCACCCCCGCCTGCACACTCACTCACTCACTCACTCACCCACCCACCCACCCACCCACCCACTCACTCACTCACTCACTCACGCACTCACTCACGCACTCCCTCACTCACATGTACAAGCAAGAGCTGTGAGGAACGCCTCCATGTTCACTGTCTTCTTCTTCGTCTTCTTCTAGCTGGTTTTAATTCTCACTATCTGTCACCGTCTCTTTATCGGGATGTACCCCCCCTCCGCCCACTAAGACATCCCTCCCTAGTGCATGTCTCTCTCTGTGTGGGCGCGCGCGTACGCATCAACGTGTCTGTACGTATGCCGTACCCCTCCATTTCTTTCTCTGCCTGTGTCTCACAGTCGCTCCACAGGGCAATCCAGCTCACCGCATTGACAGTCTTCGCGTCCGCCCCTGCCCCCAGTAGCGACCGCACGATCTGCGCTTCCCCACTTGTGCAGGCAAAGAAGAGGGCCTGCTCCCCATCCTGCAATGAAATCGTTCACGTAGGCATTCACACAACAAGAATCTGAATCAACTTATTACATGAGAGGAAAAGCGCATGTGAGATCACGCTAGAAAAGCAGACCTCTCTCCTCCAGCACTCACCGCAGGTGAAGGGCGCATGGATTGAAAGCTTCTGAGTGAGAATGGCAGGCAGGCATGGTCTCTCTTCACTGAACTTGGAACGAAGATCGATACAAACAAATGGATTAAAAGCACGAGAGGTGAGAGAGAGGGGGGGGGGGCAAAAACAACTGTGACTCTCTCTGTGCGTGTTTGTGTGTGTGTGTGTGCGTGTGTGTGCGTGCGTGTGTGTGTGTGTGTGTGTGTGTCTGTCTGTCTGTCTGTCTGAGTGTGTTTTTACGTCTGTCACAATTGCTCTGGAGTCTGCCAGAGGATTGATTTCATTTTTTCTCAGATGAAGAAAGGAGAGTCGAGCTTAATCATTAGACTTTTCAGTTAAGAAAAGAAAATTACGTCACTCTTCGGTGATTGTGTGGGCTGACTCTGTGTGTGCGTGTGTGTGTGTGTGTGAGCGCGCGCGCGCGCGAGAGAGAGAGAGAGGGAGGGAGAGGGAGACAGAGAGATGCGCGCATCTACGGAGGACAGGACAAGGATCCAGCAAGACAAAAAGGCAGAGAAAGCTAGACAAGGACAGACTGCTGACCGCATTGCGACGGTGCACGTCCACTCCCATGCCAACAAGTTGAGAACGATCCCAGACACCCGTCCTGTACATGCGTACATCAGCACAGTTGTTCCGACCTGCAGAATGGTGGGTACCAAGCAATATGCGTCTGTGTGTGTGTGTATGCATGCGTGTCGAAAAAACGTTTAAACATACGAAAGAACACACACACGCACGCACACACGACAGTATAGGGTCAGACGCTCTCCTCTGAAGGAAAAGGGCCGCAGGACCTCCGTGTGAGTACAGGTCCATTGCTGGAACAGACTTAGAGATCGCAAGCTCCCGTTAGTCTCCGAAACGACCGTGCGCATGCATGCACGAGAAGGCTAAGACAGGGCGCCAATGAAGGAGAAATCAATAGAAGGCAAGGAATCAAGCCAATGAATTCCCACCTTGTCTACAGTCTCGGCGTCCGCACCCCCCTCAAGAAGAACCTTCGCAACGTCGCCGTTCCCCCTCTTCACTGCCAGGAGGAGGGCCGTCATCCCGGTCTGCAAGAAAGCGAAGACCGGCTTCTGAGCGCATTATCGCAAATCAAGACATTTGTCTGAAGGGATGCCGGGAGAGAAGCAACGGCTCTGTCGAGCAGACCAGAGGGACGTCCGTCCACGGTGGCTGATCCGGGAATTGAGAAGTCACTATGTTCATACGTATGTTCACACACACACACACGCACACACACACACACGCACGCACGCACGCACACAGGCACGCACGCCCACAGGCACACACACACACACACACACACACACACACACCAGATAGATAGATAGATAGATAGATAGAAAGAGAGAGAGAGAGAGACAGAGACAGAGACAGAGACAGAGAGAGAGAGAGAGAGAGAGAGAGAGACACACACACCCGACGCGGCTCCCTTTCCTTCCTTCCCGAATCCCCCATGAGGTTCTGTTAGACTGAACTGCGCATTCAATCCGAAAAGAGTTTCCCTCCCTCCCTCTCTCTCTTTCCGTTCCATCCACTCACAGTACTTGAAGCACAGCCACACAACAGAGGAGAAGACAATTCAACGAGAGAGACACCACCTGCACAGTTCCCAAAAAATGCACGGGCGAACCATATCGGCCAAGTCCACCGTCGCCCCGCCCTCCAGAAGGATGCGGACACACTCGACCATTCCGCTTTCTGCAGCCGCCATCAACGCAGATCTTCCCTTCTGCAGGCAGACAGACAGACAGACAGAGACAGACGAGGAAGCGGAACATCAGAGAGGCCGTGTGAGTGAGAGAAATGAAGGAGCACACGAGCATGGAGCCAAAGGTCAGGCAGTCGCACACAAGAGCTGACTTGCGAGGACCTGCTGACACATATGGATACACACAAACAGACCGACAGAGAACAACAGACAGTTTTGCCTTGTCTTTCTCTCCACAGCCAGAAAGAGGAGCAGGCTGACGAAAAACACAGAAACGAAAATGCAAACAGACGACCTGAACAGAAGACAAAGAAAGCTCCAATCGAGCCCGCCGCATCCTCAACAGACACAAAGGGACACAAACAACTGAATCGCACACGACACTTCAAAAGACCGTGCGTCTTGCGGCTTTTCAATTAAGATTTTCACCGGGACTCTCTCTCTCTCTCTCTCTCTCTCTGTGTGTGTGTGTGTGTGTGTGTGTGTGCGTGTGACCATCCGTGCCTGTGCTTGTGTTTGTGCTTACCTTGTCAGTGACGTCAACCTTTGCCTTCCCTTTTGGCCCCAGCAGCACCCTCACGGTCTCGCTGTGACCCTCTCGGGAGGCCAGTATCAAGGCTGTGCCCGTGGGTGTCCTCTGCATGGAGGGAGGGAGACGTTGGTGGGAAGTGAAGAGGGAGAGACAGACAGATAGAGAAGGCTTCAATTTGGACACAATCGTCAAGAGCAAAGCGCGGAGATCTTGAGAGAGAGAGAGAGAGAGAGAGAGAGAGAATGAGAGAGAGAAGTCAAATGCTCTGTCTTACTCCTCCCAGTCTCCCCACCGTGTCTGTCAAGAGGGGGGGACGGTAGTTCCCTTGTGTGTCTGGACCTGCCCCCCCTTCAAGCAGCCTCTCCACTGTTTCCGCCACTCCCCTCATAGAAGCCCTCATCAAGGGCGTTTTGCCTTCCTGCAGGCAGGCAGGAAGCCGATTTGAAGGAAGGACATAAAGAAAGGAAAGGAACAAGATGTGAGAGAAGAGGAGAGCACGAGAGAGAAAGAAGAAAAAAAGCATCGAAAGGATCATCACGAAGTTGTGAGTTGAAACAAAAGGGAGAAGAACCTTGGCAGCTCAACTTCGGCTTCACTT
>JAHBMJ010000587.1:66204-86204 GCA_018398765.1 Chromera velia | reverse complement strand
GATGTCTGGCTGGGTTGAAAGAAACTCCGAGACAAAATTCGGCAACGGAATTGACAAGAGTGTTTCAACCGGATTATTTGTGCAAGAGATGCGCACTCCAAGAAGACGACACGAGACAAAGCGGTTGACAGATGAGTCACCACAACGCAAAGACGCTCTACTCGTGCATGAGTGGGTATATATAACCCTGCAGACTGGATTCACAGCAAATTCCTGTTGTCAAAGACGATCTGGTCTGATGCCGGGCGCGCGCGGGCGGCGGGCCGGCGGGCCGGTTGCCGCCCGCCACCGGCCCGCGCTCGCCGGACCCGCGGCCCGGCCCACGATGAAGTTAATTCCGCGCGCACGCAGGCCTTTACTCACGGGCTGCATAGGGCCCCGCTGGATGCTGTAGCACTATAGCTTACTATAGCTCTGACAGTTGATCGATCGGTAAGGCACTTCACTCAGTGAAAAAAACTATTCATTATAATTCATTAATGTTAATTAGACTTAATTTAATGAGCTTTGAAGTATTTTGAAGTGGGGGGGCATACAAATTCGTGTTTAACAAAGATATGCATGAGATAGCATGAGGCGTCTGAACTAGTCTAATCATGCAAAGAAACATAAACTCCTGTTTGACGGTTTCAAACTTTGACCCTCTTTCAAAAATGAAACCTCGAAAACAGTGCTGAGTAAATAAATGAACATTAATGTCAACTACATGAGAGTACATTTTAGTTTTATTTATTTTTTTGTTCGTCAAGTTTAAACAGTTTTGTATACCACCACCACAATTTTTTTTTCATAAGATTAACTTATATTAACCATCTCCCAAATTATTTTTTTAAATCTAGTTGAACTCTCTTACATATGAATTTATGCCGAAGTTTTTTTGTTTTCAGCCTGTAGAATAAGTTGGTAACAGAGGTTTCAAGATTGTTCTCCACAGTCACTTTATAGACACAACAAGTTTTTAAAAAGTCATGAAAAGCTCCGGCCTCAATCTGTAGTGCACGGCCATACCAAGGAACTTGAAGGAGGCAGCTCAGAAAGCATCCAGGAACCCCCCAAGGCCGTCATTCCCTGCCCCCCCGTCTCCTTCCCGCGGCCGTCTCCCCTTCCGAGGCTGCTCTCCTCCTGCTGCCGTGTCTCCCACGCCCCCCACAGCCCCTCCCAGTCCCCCCTCCTGCAACCATGCAGGCACACCAGAGGAGGGAGACGCCTCCACCTGATTTCTGCCCAGCGCTGCGTCCAACAGAGCGTCCTCCTCCTCCTTCGGACCATCAAGTCCCCCAGCATCAGCCCGACGCCCCCGACGCCCTCCCCCGCCCCCTCCTCCACCATCCCCTCCCGCCCCAACAGCGCCTCCAACGGGGGATCCCGGACCTCCCGGGGAATTGCTGAAGGGGGAAGATGCAGCGGCCTGCCTGGCTCCGGCAGGGTGCGTGTCTGCACCGGCACCTGCAGCAGGGGGCGTCACATCCCTTTCGTGCCCCCCCCCGCTCTCGAGCAGCAGTTTGGCTGCAGTGGAAGGTTGCGCCCTCTTCATTCGTCCTTCAGGCTGGGAAGAGATCTCGGGGGCAAACGACGGGACGTAATCTGCAGACACCCCCCCTCCCCCCCTCACACCGGCAGAGCCCAGAGAGCCCATGCCGGGGTTGAGGGGACTCTCTGATTGATGCCGGGGCCCCTTCTCTGCTTCTGTCTGTTCTTTTCGCAATGCAGAGAGAGAATTGGCGTGCGCTTCATTGTCAGTCTCCTGGAGAAGATCGGGTTGGGGAATGTCTTTCTCTGCCTTCTCTTCAGACAGCCGTCTTGCAGTGGCATCTCTGCCTAGAGCACCGGAGGGAGAGAAGCCGTGATCTACAGGTTTCCACCCAGAGGTCATGTCGTCTTCCTTTGCACCTCCTTCCTCTCCCTCTGCCTCCTGCTGCTCCCTTACTTTTGCCAGGATGCTTGCGATGCTATTCGATGACCCTGAACCCCCCACCTTCAATTGCCTGACAGGGACCTGACCTGTCTGGGAGCCCTGCACACTGCCCCCCAAGACACCGGAACTGCCCTGCTTGACAGGGTAATTGGAGGAGGACGCAGAGGGATCGGCAGCGTTTCCTCTTTCTTCCGCTCCTTCTGGTGCTGTGTCTATTCGGTCATTTCCTGTATGATCTCTTACTTGAATGGAGGATGCAGCTTCAGAGGAGGGGGGTGAGATGGAAGCTCTGGGTCTGTGCTTCTCCTTGATTGTCTCTTCGTTCTCCTGCTCTTCCTCTTCCTCCAAATCCTCCCCATCATCGAGAGCCTCCCACTCTGACTGACCGTAAGTCTGACGAGGGTCACTGACCGCACCTGCAGCGTCTGCTGCTTCTTCCTCTCCTTGCTGCTCCTCCTCTCCTTCTCTCTGTTTTTCATCTAGGATGTCTTCCTTTTCCTCCTCCTCCTCTTCCAACATGTCCATTTCTTCCTCTTCTTTTTGCCTTCTTATCTGCTCCTCCTCCTCCTCTCGTGCCCTTTCTGCCTCTTTGTCTTTCCTAGTCTGCTCCTGCTGCCCGCCCCCTCCAGGCAGACTGGGAAGAGGACTCGTGGACCCGGACTGGGTGTCAGCAGGGGACTGTATGCTCTTCATGTGGTCAACCAGGACACTCCGGAGCTCTGACGCCATGCTCATGCTTTGGTCGGGCTTCTTCTCCTTGCCCTTTTGGCTTTTTGCCTTCTGCTGGGCTCTTTGCTTGGCTGCCAGACCGGCAGGACGGGAAATGGTGGAAGGGTTGGGACTGGCTTTGTTGACGGGTTGCTCCTCTCTGAAATCGTCCCCCGTCTCCTCCTTCCTCCTGGCGTCTGGAGAGTGGGAGGAGGTGGCATGGGGGGCGTCATTGGGCATACGCTGAGGGGGAGGGTCAGCGAAACCCTTGGTTCCCTGCTCTAGATGATAGAGGCGTGCGGTTCTGGAGGGGGAGGGCTTCAGTGTGACATGGGCAGGTCCGTGAGTGTGTGTACTGCACACGGCTGCCTGGCGCTCCACGAGGAGAGAACCAAGTCTCTTTTTCCTGAACTCGGAGGCGTTGGGGGAGTCTGGCAGGTAGTGTACTGCGAGTTTGGTCTTTATGGCTGTAGGAAGGGACTCGAAGACAGTCGCACACGCACCAAGAGAGGCGTCACTGGACTTCTCTGCTCTTCGGACTTGCTTGCGTAGAGTGTCGAGCTGCATGCGGAAATCAGCGTGGACAAAGAAGAGGAGCAACAGTCATTACACCGGACCAGCTTTGCTTGTTCAAGAAAACTTCTGGGAGGGAGAGGGCTCATCAAACAAGGCACAACGACGCAGGCCAAAGGAGTATCGAAAGAGGCTGGACGGAAGACAGAGAAGAGAAGAGAAGAGTACCTCACTTGGTGCTGAGTACTTGCACCGCCCTCCTACAGACAAAATCAATGGACGGCCACACACACACACACACAGAGAGAGAGAGAGAGAGAGAGAGAGAAAGTGAACGGAACAACACTGATGTAGATAGGCGGGCAACAGTCATGCCCACCTGTGAGTTAAGGCAATCGACAGAGACCTGATGTTCCCTCTCTCCGTCCTGTGCCTTCTTCTTTACTCTGGCCAGAGTGTTTTGGAGCTGCAAACACAAACAAAAGGGGAGCAAATCACACAAAGAGGAAGCAAAAGAGGACAGAACGTCCTTCGGCCCTGACCCAGAAGAGACTTGAATCAATGCACGAATTGTGTGAGGCAACGAGAGATGGTCCGTTTATGAATCAAAGAGGTAAGGCAGAAAGATTCCTGTGAGGGGACAGAAAGAGGTTTCAGGGCTTTGAACACTATCTTGAATGAGCGATCCAAGCACTCTTGCAAGAACGCAGACGGGGACAGTGAAGGAAAGTGCAGCATAGTGGAGACAGAAGAGTGGGTTTTCTGCAGTCCTCTCTGTCGCATTGACACCAATATCTTCATCTCTTCTGCATTTCCAGTTTTCCTGTCCCTCGAATCAAAGTGTCCAACCTAAAACTGACCACAGCAATATGTCGTTGCAATGCAACTTTAAGTTGCGTGTTTCTGTTCCTTTTGTCTCTTCCTTTCGTCTCAGCCTCCCCATCGGAGACCGCTCCCTCCCCAGGCTGACACCTCCCGGACACGTTCTGGGATCTGCTTCTGGACCTGCTACAAGACCCGTCCTCAGCCACCGGACCGGCCCCCGTGCCTTTGATCTGCCAAGCCACACTCCCAAACCCATTCCCGTGTGCGTAGGAGTCTCTGGGCTCTGTGCGGAACTGCGCGATCTCCTGGTCAGGGTCCAGACCCCTCTCCTCCAAGATCAGACGGAGCTTTTTCAGTCTGACGGTGTTCTGGGCCTCCTGCTCAGAGAATTCCTTCAACCTCCCCTTGTCCTCCTTCAACTGCAGCCTCAATTCTTGCCTCTTCCTCTCGTACAACGTTAACTGCACAGACACAGACAGACACACACACACACACACACACACACACAGAGAGAGAGAGAGAGAGAGAGAGAGAGACAGACAAGAAAAGAAGGGCACGGTCGAAGGCTTCCTCAGGAACCAGAACGACCAGAAAGGGAGGCGAAGGGAGACCAGGAAGTTCCCAAGCCCGAGCGTCCACTGCATCGAGGGACGTTGATACAGCAACCACCTCCAAATAGTGAACAGTCAGTCAGAATTGGAGACTACAGAAAGACCGAGTGGGTCTGATGATTCGAGACACTGAAGGAAGGTAGAAGGAAGGAACGTTTGCTACATGGGTTGCTCTGACAGACCTGCAGCTGCAATTGGTGAAGTTCGTTCGCAAGCATGGCATGGGTGCTTTGGGCCTGCATGCACAGGAAGCGACAGGCAGAGAATTCTTGCGTTTACTTTCTGAAAGTTCATACGTATGAAAGAATTCTGTATGAAAGGAAACGCATGGGCCTGCATGCACAGGAAGGGACAGGCAGAGAATTCTTGCGTTTACTTTCTGAAAGTTCATACGTATGAAAGAATTCTGTATGAAAGGAAACGCATGGGCCTGCATGCACAGGAAGGGACAGGCAGAGAATTCTTGCGTTTACTTTCTGAAAGTTCATACGTATGAAAGAATTCTGTATGAAAGGCAACGCATGGGCCTGCATGCACAGGAAGGGACAGGCAGAGAATTCTTGCGTTTACTTTCTGAAAGTTCATACGTATGAAAGAATTCTGTATGAAAGGAAACGCATGGGCCTGCATGCACAGGAAGGGACAGGCAGAGAATTCTTGCGTTTACTTTCTGAAAGTTCATACGTATGAAAGAATTCTGTATGAAAGGAAACGCATGGGCCTGCATGCACAGGAAGGGACAGGCAGAGAATTCCACAGATAGGCCACAGAAATAAATGAATTTCTGCCATCCTCTCTAACTTTTCCAATATTTCTCTCCCTCCATCCCTTCTGTTTCTATCTAAGTACCTTTCGTTTCAACCCTCTCCGCTCCGTTTCCTTCCTCAACATCTTCAATTCCCCATTTGAGTTTCGACGCTTCTAACAAGAAGAGAGATTGGTCGTCTAACCTATCCGACCCTTTCCATCCATCCGCTTCTTTTCTTTCACTGAGCATGCCCGTACTATGTCACCCACTCCCTCCCTCACGCATGCACCGACCCTTGCCCATCTGTCCAACGCCGCCCCCGTCCGTTTGTTGTCGAGAGTCATCGTTCTGTTCTGACGCTCCAGGTTCCAGATGTCACGCTCTACCTGCAATCTTGGGATCACACAAAAAAGCGAATGGGCGAAGTGCTCTGCTGTTGTATTTGCCCCGCCTGTTCTCATATCATTTGTGCTGGCCTTGCTCTAAGGACTTTTCTGTCTCCGTGCCTACACACGGCTCTGCCATTGAACTCAGCTTCTGCCCTGCAGGATCGTGCTCTGCCTTCATCTTGGGCTTTCTGATTCCTGACTCTTCAAGTATTCGAATCGGTTGTAGCCGAGTCTGTGTCTTGATCAATCTGCGATCTTTTTTGCCGACCTTTCGCTTCTCCTTTGCCAATGTGATGGTCACAGCAGGCTCACAGCACTTGTTGACCAGTCTTTGGAGGTATATCAGCTGCGTGATGGAAGAGAAAAGATAAGCAGAATATATGGGTCCTCTGTACCATCACATGAATCCTTCTCTTTTTTACTTAACTCCTTCTGCACCAATTTGAGGGGCAGAACCGCTGCAGAGTGGAAAGACTATGATTGTGTGCAGTCCAATCACCCAAATTTGTCATAGACCTCTGAGGATGTGCAGATTGAAAGGAAACTTCGGGGAGAGGCAGCGCATCCATACGTCCCTCCAACTGCATTCCATTACTTCTCTTTAGAGCCCTCTTGTATCGATGTCCACCCCCGCATACAGGCGAACCTATGGGCATATATGTGGCTGCTCCACCAACGCCTTACGCTTTCTTTGTCTTGACCGTTAAACAACCTGCTCATTGACTTGACTTGCTGGCCTACCTCTTTTTTGTAGTTCTCCAACAGACGGTCACACAGAATCAGGTCGTCGCTGTAGTCCCTCTCTGGGGGGATGCGTGTGTAGGCCTGCAGGAGAGAAGTAAGGGGGGCAGAAATGCCAATACAAATAGGTCGAGGGAAATTGCGTTGTCTGGAAGGGAAACGAATGCAAGCAGAAACACAGGGTGGACGGGAGTGAAGACATTTGATTTACACAGAGAGACACGGCAATTGAATATCCTTTGCGAGAAGAGACCAACGAGAGCAGAATGTTGTTGCCCTTGTTGACGTTCTCTGCTTCTCTCTCTCTCTCTCTCTCTCTCTCTCTTGCGCGTGCGCGCAGGCAGACAGCCATACACAGACAGGCACACACACACGCACACACGCACACACGCGCACATGCACTCACGCACGCGCACACGCACACACACACACACACACACACACACACANNNACACACGCACACACACTCAAACACCCACGCACTCATGCACTCATGCACTCATGCACTCACGCACACGCACAGAGGCGTTTGTGGTATAATGCCCGCCCACCTTCCGGACTGCTCCAGTTGAGTGCCTCCTCCTGCCGCGCCCCTCTCCGTCTCTTCTGCTGCCTGCAGACCCACACACACCATGCAAGATCGCAAATCAACGATTGCGAACGACGCCTTTTTCCGTCGGACACACTTCTTTAATCTCATCAGCAATTGACAAAATGAAGGGACAAGAAGCCACCCTTACGCTGTTCTCATGTCTGAATCGTAGAGATGCACCCTGCAAGTGGTTTCAGAACGAGAGTGTCATCCAGAGCAATTACTTCTTCTCTACTCAAAACATCAAATTAGTCGTTTCTTGTCTGACCTGTGTGTACAACGTGTGAGTGTCTGGCTTGTTGAGAGGCCACCTGGAAGTCTAGAAGGCCGTCCAGAGCAGAAGAGAGTCTCTTCAAGTGGTCCTTGATCGCGTCGTTCTCCCCAGTCATCTCCTGAGCACTCTCGGGAGAGTCCTGCAATCAAGTCGGACAATTAAAGTGGACTCGCCTTTTGAGACGATTGTTCTTTGCAACATGCGGGTGTTTCGAGGCTTATCGGCTTTTCACCCCGCTGCGTAATGAAAAACTGAGCCAGCCAAAAAGCATTTAGCTCGGTCAGATCTCCTCGCGGTTAGACGAGGACGCTCTACCTTCGGCACACATGTTACAGCTTTCGATCAAGTGAACAAAACCAGCTGGTAAAGAAGCAATCAGACAAGATTGCTTGAAAATAGAAGAACGGGAAGAACTTTTGACAGACAAACATGAAGACAGGNACACACTCAAACACCCACGCACTCATGCACTCATGCACTCATGCACTCACGCACACGCACAGAGGCGTTTGTGGTATAATGCCCGCCCACCTTCCGGACTGCTCCAGTTGAGTGCCTCCTCCTGCCGCGCCCCTCTCCGTCTCTTCTGCTGCCTGCAGACCCACACACACCATGCAAGATCGCAAATCAACGATTGCGAACGACGCCTTTTTCCGTCGGACACACTTCTTTAATCTCATCAGCAATTGACAAAATGAAGGGACAAGAAGCCACCCTTACGCTGTTCTCATGTCTGAATCGTAGAGATGCACCCTGCAAGTGGTTTCAGAACGAGAGTGTCATCCAGAGCAATTACTTCTTCTCTACTCAAAACATCAAATTAGTCGTTTCTTGTCTGACCTGTGTGTACAACGTGTGAGTGTCTGGCTTGTTGAGAGGCCACCTGGAAGTCTAGAAGGCCGTCCAGAGCAGAAGAGAGTCTCTTCAAGTGGTCCTTGATCGCGTCGTTCTCCCCAGTCATCTCCTGAGCACTCTCGGGAGAGTCCTGCAATCAAGTCGGACAATTAAAGTGGACTCGCCTTTTGAGACGATTGTTCTTTGCAACATGCGGGTGTTTCGAGGCTTATCGGCTTTTCACCCCGCTGCGTAATGAAAAACTGAGCCAGCCAAAAAGCATTTAGCTCGGTCAGATCTCCTCGCGGTTAGACGAGGACGCTCTACCTTCGGCACACATGTTACAGCTTTCGATCAAGTGAACAAAACCAGCTGGTAAAGAAGCAATCAGACAAGATTGCTTGAAAATAGAAGAACGGGAAGAACTTTTGACAGACAAACATGAAGACAGGCAGATGCGGCAGATGCACATACATACATACATACAGACAGACAGACAGACAGTCAAACAGCTAGACAAAGAAAAAATTAGGCGCCCGTCCGACAGCCAGAGGGGGGGCATCAGAGCAAAGAAAACTTTGGAATGCCTTGGAATGCCCATATGTTTGTGTGTGCACATCTGTAAAGGCACCCATTTTTAATGCGTCTGTCTGCCTCTTTTCTTTCTCGGCTCAGTTGGACTGACAGAAAGCTAGACAGTCAGCCCCAGGACAGACAAAGAGTCAGACATTCGATGAGTTGCAAGCGCAGGTTCAACCCCACAAACTGCCGCACGCATTGCTGCTCTACCATATCTCTTGCCTCCAGTCTAACTGACTTCGTGTTTTTCCAGGAAGTGAGAAACCTCCCTCAAGGCCCGCTGTGCCATGCGGGCAGGCTCGTAGGGCAAAAGCTCTCTGACTCCCTCAGGGGCCACCAGAGAGAATCTCTTTTCCCTGGCATCTTTGTTGAAATGGAATGAGGGCCCTGCGATACAGCAACCCAGAGATGTGATGGAATGATAAATGCATGTATACAAAAATAGGGGCGCACATTCATTTTTACATGCACAGACAGATATATATATATATATATATATTGGCATGGAATAGAGGTCGGGAGATACAGTTAGATACAAAGTTAGAGCGATACTGGAGGGAAGTAATCAGAGCCGCGCAGTCATGCGTGCAGGTCTATACCACTCACCAGGTCTTCTCTTTGGAAGCGGAGGGGGCCCAGCCTCGACAGCCCATTTCTTCACGAGGGAAGGCCTGTTTGCCGGGGCCCTGTTGGGGTCCACAGGCTCTGGGGATGCAGGAGCAGTGCCCTCTGCTGCTCCACCGTCTGACATGTTTCAGGGGAGGGCGGATTCACTCGACAACGGGTTTGGTCACACCACAATTCTCTGGTGGATTGAAATTGGACAGTCAGAGTGTCACGAGCGAAGTGGTCGTGCAGCAGTTCGTTCCTTTCAGAATGGACAGAGGAATTCTGCTGACCTCACGGGTGTTTTCTGAAGGAATGAAGGGAGGGAACGCTCCCACTCCTATACAGCTCATTCATTCAACTCTCACGTTGACTGAACCGAATGCATTTGAAATTATGATAACTAAAAAAAAAACTCTCACGTTGACTCGATCAAGTCTTATATATATATATATATATATATATAATTTGCATTGAATTTGTATCGATACCTTTAATTCTCTGAAAGCCTCGGATGGCAGCAAAGCTCAGAAAGGGCCCTGAGAAAAGCAGAGTTTGCATTTATTTTCTTGAGACCTTAATTTAATTTAATTATAATTCGATCCTGGATGGCCGGCCGGATCGTGCGTACGTGCAGCGTCGCGTGCACCGCTTTTGCGAGGCACTCATCCACCCAATTTTGTGTGTCACGCGAGTTTTGACCGATACACGCGCGCGCGGATTCATCTGTCATAATTCGCTCGAAATGCGCACGCGAACCGGCTTAATCAGACGAAATAAAAGTCACACGTGCGCAAACTTTCAACCAGAAATAATAAAACTCTGGCGATCGATACTCGCGATTGATTCGTCTCGATCCAATATTAAACATTTTCCGAAGGTCATCCTCCCTATGTGTTCCTCCCTCTCTTCACGTCAGACCACCGGCCTGTTCATAAAATTCCCCTGAACACGCTACAATCCGCCAATCCGTCTGTGGGAAGTGACAGTGAGTTCAAGTGAGGGTTTATTTCCATCGCCGTGAGGTGGTCTCAGAGGAGGAGTCAGACTGTCTTTGTTCTCTGTGGGTATCTTCATTGTTGGGCTACCCCCTCAACCGTGTATAGACTGCGTGTCGGGGTGGTGAGTAAGGCGCACTCTGTACATATTGCGTGAGTGCCTTTGATCAACACACCCGGCCTCCATGGATTCGGAAGCCACCCGCGGCAGGGCGGGGTCGCCGAAGTTTTCACGTCCTAGTCTCGGTATGCAATTGGGAAGAGATTTCGGGGGGCAGGACCCGCACTGTTCGGGGGGGAGGGAGGGGTCCCCCTTCAGTGGATTGATCAGCGCTGTGCCCCCACAGCAGGGGAGGGACAACCAGTGGCAGACCCTCGTCAACTACCCCTCCAACACGCAGCCCTTCTGCTTCCAGTTACGGCAGGGAAGGGTCAATTGGCGTATGTTGCACGCGCTGGATCTCGACAGAGTCATCCGAGAGTCGGACACCGAGACTATCGAGCAGCACATGCAGAACATCACGTTTGCAAAGATTGACGTTGATGATGTGCAGGCGTGTTCAGACAATCAGCTTGTAAAGTTGATTCAGACTTCCCAGTTGTCTATTGAGTATCTGTTGCACGTCTACTCCCACGTGTCAAATTTGGCCATCAACCTCAGACAACGACTCGCGAATGCGATGGAACAAAATGATCAGTACACGAGTCACGTGGGGGAGTTGGAGAATATGATTGCAGGGCTTAGGAAGGAGTTGCGTCAGAAAAAGAAAACGATTTTGGTGTACGAAATGATGGCAAGAAACTTCCCTGACTCCGCCCTTGCCTTCTGCGGCCCTGAGGGGACCCCCGGGGCAGCCTCAGGGGGGGGCACAACGATGAATGTGCACGTGAAGTGCCACGTGTGCGGTAAGCGTTTTCTGAACTCCCACTTCCTCGAGCTGCACACTGCGCGCCGCCACTCAGGGACTCACGTCTCAAAAGACCCGCAGACGGGCGAGGCCACTGATCTGCGAGTGGCGATTCAGGAGGGGTTAGAGACCCTGAAGGGCACACTGCAGGAGGAGATGGCTGCGGTGTTGAAGAAGCAGCAGGAGGGGGGGGAGGACATGCGGACGACGGGGGAGGGGGAGCCTAAGGATTCGGAGAGTGAGAAGGAGAAGGTGAGTTCGGTGATGTCCAAATTGGCCTCGTTGGAGGAACGCCTGCAGGCACAGGCAGAGGAGACGAGGGCAATGATGGAGAAGAGCAATGAAGAGAATCAGAAGAACATCACCTCCAGAATCTCGGATGTGTTGCGAGAGGTTGGTCGGTCGGTCAGCTTGCTGACTTTTTAGGTTGACTCTTTTTGTGTCGGTGTCCTGCCTGTTCTGCTGGGCGCACTTTCTCTCTGTCTGTTATTCAGTGAGTGATTTCGTCAGCCCTTTTTTTTGGTGAAAGGATCCCAGTCCAAGAAGCAACAGAAAAGAAATCATGTGCCTGCCTGCCTCTCTATTCCGTCTTCAACGATGTGCTCCTGCTCTCACGCCCCTGCCTTCACTTTCGTTGTTTGGTTGTTCGTTTGATTCCCTTTTGCGCCAGAAGATGATGCTTCTGTCCTTCAGTTTTCCCTCTTCTGTGTGTCGCTGTCGCACTCCCGTCTCCTCTGTCGTCTCCGCTTCGAGCCGCCCCCCTCACTCCTATTTGGTGTTCTTCGTGATATCTTCCTTTTGTCCTTTCCATCAGAGAGGGCGTCGGCAGACTGGATGGAGAGTGAAAGAAAGAGTTTTTCCCTGTCTGTCACAACATACATTCCTTTTTTCCCAGAGACATAAGAAGAGCTGCCGAAAAACGTTGTGCACATACCGCCACGTGCCTGTGCGTTTGGGTTCTTTCCTGCCTGCCTGCAGTTGGGCTCCTCAGGTGACAAGGAGGGGGAGAAGATTGCAAAGCTGACCGACAGACTGGAAGCTCTGCGTGCTGAGGTGGCAGCAGGACAGACGCCCAGTGGGGCAGCGGTGGGGGAGAGGGATGCGGAGATGAACATGCAGGGTTTGGTCAGGAGGGAGGAGAGGGAGGCTGTGCACGCACACCAGCAGGCGCAGATAGAGGAGCTGCAGAAATCGGTTAAAAGCCTGCAGCAACAGCTGCAGAGGGAGGCAGGGGTCAATCAGGTATTGCGTTCCCAGTTGACCGAAAAAGAGAAAGAAGAGCAGCCGAAACTCGACGGTGATCCCTCACCGTCCCCTGCGCCTTCCTTCTCTCCCCCCCGCGCAGAAACAGCCGAACACCCAAACCAGCAAGCGAAGTTTGTTGACGCCCTCTCCGCAGCCCCGCAGAGGCCGGACAGACAGGAGCGTCTCCAGCTGGCCATCCACACGCTTGCCTTCTCGGGCCAACGCCAATTCCTCAAAACCACCCAAGGGCCCGTCCCGCACCCACAGCGCCCGACCGACAGTGCGACTGAGCAGGGTCTGAAGCTCAACCCAGGTGTGTGTAGAGACATTATGGTCAGGGAGGCCGAGCAGGAAGCTGCTCTGGCAGGGCCTACAGGGATGGGGGCGGGGGGGTCGGTTCTGGATGGTCGAGCGGGGAGTGTGGTCAGCGGGGGGGGTCGTCCTTTATCGCAGAGCCACCGTTCCATGTCAGTCGGGGGTGGGGGTTCGCGTGTGGGGGGTAAGCATGAGAGGACGCATGTGAGGACCTCCTCTCGTCAGTCGGGAGGGGAACCTCCGATCGAGGCTGCAGCTGTTCATGCGAATCCCCCCGAGCATGGGGTGGAAGGTGGTCTGTCTCCCGAGGAAATGGGGGCAGCCGGGTATGCAACGTCCTACTTTGACGAGACGGGGCAGCTGCTCAGGCAGACGCTGACTCCCACACAGAGACTCCAGAATGCAATCCAGACAGTGTCGGTTTCAGGAAGGAAAGAAGCGTTGCGGATCTTCCAGATGACAGACACCATGCCGCACCCACAGAGAACCACACCCGCAGCAGTAGACAGTCAGTTGAGTCTGGCACCCGACACCTGCAGACAGCTGCTTCTAGACCAACAGCAGCAGCAACAGCAACAACAGTTCTATGCAACAGGGGCGACCAGCGCCCTGGGTCTCGGAATGTTGGGCCGCAGCGACACTCTGGGACCTGCAGGGTACCAGAGGACTGACTTCGGGGCAGGCAGTTCTCGCCGTCCGAGTGTGGACGGCTCCGTGCGAGCGCCCGCCCCTGCAGGCTCCCCCTCCCTTCCCATGCCCCCCCCTGGAGGGCAACAGGCAGCGGGTGTGAATGGAGGGCCGGGGCCCGACAACGGGGGGGCCTTGACGCCCTCCGGGGCCGCCCCAAATGAGGTTCAGGAAGTGTCCCCCTCTAGACGTCTGGGTCAGAATTTCCGTAACGCCTTTTCGAGCTTCGGTCGTGTTTTCCGAAAGGGGGGCAAGAAGGGAGACTCCCCTGCGAACTCTCCTGCTAGCGGGGTGGGGGGAGACGGGGAGAGGAGACGGTCTTTCTCTCAGACTCCCACAGGGGCCCAGCAGGGAGGGGGGGGGGCTCTAGTAGACCGTACAGGAGGGGGTGAGGGGTCCCGTCGTCGTTCTGTCTCCCACGAGCCTGGGTCTGTGGTCAGAAAGCCGTCTCTGCAGGGCTCTCTGCTCCCGCCCCCCCCTGAAGACAACAACGCCCAACAGCAGCAGCAACAGAGAATCATGTACGGGGAACAACAACGGTACGGGGTCTCCCTGGGACCCGACGGCCGTCCCCGCTTCTCTCCCCAGACGGGCCCCGTATCGCAGCACTCTCTTCCCCCTCAACAGCAGCAGCACCAGCAGCCCGTGACGGGAGGAAATCCCAGCGGTGGGGATGCCCCTCCGGGCCCTGGACGTTCTGGTTCTATGAACAGCCAGGATGGCGGAGGAGACGGGCGTCGTCCCGTTGCGCTTTCCTTCGCGGCAGCTCGGCAGGGTTCCGGAGACGTCCTGCAGCAGCCGTCTGCCGATACGGGCCCCTCACCCTTCGGCAAAGATTTTGATCGGGACATGAAGCCGTCTCTGGGGCTGCACCCTGGGGGGGGAGGGGGAAGCAAAGAAGGAAACAACAGAATTCCCCCCTTTGCAGCTAGCGGCACCCTGAATCTGACTCAGGAGATGGACCAGCTGCGTGCCCCCCCTCCCTTTCCCCCCGAAGAGGAATCTAGGGGCCCTGCAGTGAGTTCCTCTCAAGGTCAGCAGCAGCAGGTGAACTCGAGGCCGACCATCTCTTTTGAGACCGCGGGAGGAGACGGGAGGGCAGGGGAGGGTGAGTCTTCTGCAGAGAAGGGAGTCGGCAGGGGGGGGTTCGGGTCAGCACCCCTGGGGGGGAATGGCAGTGCTCTTGAGGGCATAGGGATTTCGGAAGAGGCGTCTCCCGTCTCCCCTCCTGCAGTGTCTCCTCTGACACTGGGGAAGTCGGAGACTGACGGGGGGGGGCGGTTGGCAGAGGACACGATGAAACTGCAGACGCTCTCGGGAACCGGGGGGGGGCACATGAAGTTTGACTGAGTTTCCTTCCTGACTTCTACAGAGAGACTGATTTTGTTTGGTTCTGTTTTGTGTATTTGTATTTAATCTGTCGATGTTGCGGTGTTTGTTCGTCTACTCCGTTCGTTTGTTGCGATGTTCTACCTTCCTGTTCCCCCAACTTTCTGGTGGTAGAAATAGTAAGTAGGAGACAAGGGGTTGGCGTTGGTGAATTCCTCCTTTGTTCTCTTTTCTTTCTCCCCTTCTTTTTTTTGTTCTTCTCTCTGTCTGTCTGGACACGGCTGCTGTCTCCTCTGGTTTCGCTCCCCCTTCAGAGATGCGATCAATTCAGAAGAGAAGGCTGGTCGTTGGGGATGGAGAGAGGGAGGCATTGACTGATTGACTGTGACTATCACCTTGGGGACTTGTAGAGTGGTTGGTCGGTTGGGGGATAGGAGCAGTAGTCGCTGTTGTGTCACCAGATCCTCTGCAGCGAGGGACTGCCCGTGGCTGTCTGGTTGTGGGGGTCCATCCATCCATCAATCAATCAATCAGCCAATTCAGCAGGGGGATAGATGAGGCTCCAGTTCTGTCCTCCGTCTCTCTTTTGCTTTCTTTTTCTCTTTGTTGAAGGATCAAGGTTGCCCTGTAGAATCGATGCCCTATTTCCACCCCTCTCTTTTGTCTGCTGCCGCTAATGTGCAGTGATGGTTTGTTTGATTGATGTTGAACGTGTAAAGGACAAACGGTTTGCTGTGAAAAAAGCGAAACAGAAAGGGAATCAGAACTCTCTCCCCGTGTGCAGACAGACTTGCGGGCTTTTGTGTGGGGAGACTCGAATGGTTGGTTGCCTCTCCGGTTGGTTGGTTGAAGAGAGTTGAGAGAGTGTGTAGGTGGGAGGTCGGATCGGTAAGTCAGGAGGAAGATGGGTGGGTGGATGCATGACCGAGAATGAGGAGAATTGGAAGTGGGCAGAGAGGGTGAGAATTAAGGAGCAATTTGAACGAGAAAAGGTGAAAGGGAAGTTTCTCAGAGAACGCGAATCGAGAACATCGTTGCAAGAAAAAAGAGGAGAAAAACAAGCAAGGTCGGAAAGCCTAGCAAACAGAGGGACTTAGCGCCCATCCTCATTCGATTCTTGTCTCCTTCCTGCATGTCTCCTCGCTTGCTCCAGGGCCGCTGTCCAAATCCATCTTTGGATCGAATGGCAGTGTAGAACGTGCGTGCGTCAATGTGTCAGGAATTCAAAGGCCGTTTACACGTTTACACTCACCCATGCAGTCACTCAATGCGACCCACTGACTGAGTTTTTGAGGAAGAGGGCGAAAGAAACAAACAAAGAAAGAAAGAAAGAACCAGTTCTCAGACTGCCTACAGGTCGTCGACTCGTCCCCTCCCTGACTGATCATATGACTCTTCTTCTCTTCTCACATCTTCCTTCATCTTTTCAGCCGACCGACTGACCGACTCTTTGTTCCCACCTGCGCACCCCCCCCTTCATTCCCCTTTCTACCCTCCCTGACTCACCTCACCCCTCGATCGATCAACTCAACCGAGTGCCTGCCGGACCCCTCGCTAGGTTGATTCCCTGGCAGGCAGTCGGACTGCAGGGCCAACGTTCGGTGTGTACGTGCCTGCATGGCATTGCGGGGGGGGAGAGAGAGAGAGGTTAAAGAACTGAGTCAGTGCGCGGTCATCCAATCAAGCAGTCCAAACGGGTTCTTCTTTCTTTAGTAATCGGTGCGTTCCTCCCGTGCACGCACACTCTTCTCTCCGCTTTCGCCCATGCCAGGCGGGCCCAAATCCAGTGTCTGTCACGGCAGCAGCGTGCAGCCACACTGTGCGTACTGATCCACGGACTTTGGGTACGCTGTCGGCACGCATGTAGAGGGTATTTCTCTCACAAAAGTCCCACCTGAAGCGGCCTGCTTTGCATCATTGGCCGTTCGTTAATTATTTACCTGCTGTCCAGTCATGTTTCCGTTCATTAAACTTCTCGTCTTCTGCTCAATTCATGCGTGCGCCAATGAATTTTCGGATAAATTCTTTGAATATAGTAGAATTGAAATAGTAATATGATTCATAATATAATTCATGTGTTTTCAACAGAAGAAGCCGTCATGAATTTCTATTATAACATACAAGCAGATTTATTGTTAGGGAGCCTAGTGGAGAGTAAAAGAGACGAATACTTGCTTTCATGAGGGGGGGTGTTCTGTGTGAGTGTAGTTAGTAAGCGGGAAGGCCAAGTGTGGAATCAATCAGTGAGTTCATCAACGGATGTACAATGATGTGCAATGATGTGCATCTCCAGTGACAAGAGTGAGAAGAGACGAAAGTTGAAAGCAACCATCAACTTAATGTGTATCCACTGGTATCTATCGCTGATCGCGACCGCCGAACAAAAAGTTGCTGCCGGTCTGCATAACCCGGTCGGACCTTTGATACGTGGTATGCATGTATAGATCGCGAGGTCGCATCGGTGCGTCCCTCGCGCGAACCTCGTCGGGCACGTACACTGTGGTTCGTGACGACAAGGTTGGTGCCTTCGCGACCTTCGCCCCAGGCAACTCTCAACCCCAGGCAGCTCTATATAAACTTAGGCAAAACCACCTGGGGTCGCCCTAGGCGGCCCTGGTGGGCCGCTTGCGGCATGCCTGGGGTACCCCAGGCGCCTCAGGCAGGTTTAGACAGCATGGCTGGCCGGCGTGCGTCAATCGTGCAGTTCTCATTTTTCTTGCTTTCCGGGGCCGTTCGCAAGCTTGCTTGCGTCAGATGAACGGACTGTAACATGATCGAGGAGCGGACGATAGCGGACGGACGCGCGACGTACTGAAGGCTGAAGCCCGATTCGATCAATCATTCAGTTTCCTCATGCAATTGCAAAGCCGCCTTGGTTGCGTAGTGTTTGAGTACACATCGACATTGGCAACTGCACATGATCTGACCGGTGCTGAGACCTCCTTTCTGCTTGCTGATTTCAGATTGAAGAACGAAGGAGGAAGTAAAGAAAACACCACCGACCCGTCTCCATCCATCCGTTCAACACGATGAAGTTCTCCTTCCTGGAAGCCGCTTTGGTGCTTTTCTCTTTGGTCGCCTTCCTCGCTGATGCGAAACCGTGTGGTTCTTTCAGCTCTCCAAAGGAGCAGGCGGTCAGTGAGGCTCTCCTCTCGGACGGCGCCTGCATGCCACAGCCGTCTACGTGCATGTCTCCGTGCAGAGACGCCGCGCAAGCGTGAAGGCAATATCTCCCCAGATGAAGCAGCGAAGCCTGACAGCACAAGGCATTCTTGTACCTTGTATGATTGTCTTCCATGCGTGCATTGTATTGCGCATAGCTCTTGGGTACAGCTTCAATCCAGTGGGACTGTCTCATTGAGTCCCAACTGCCAGTATATGTAAACGTACCTTCTTGCTGCCTCTTTATGTTCATGCCAGCGGCGGTATGGGTTCGAAACTCTCACAGTGAAACTGAGAGATGGAAGGAAGGCTTTTGTATTCTGCTCCTCTTTTCACTTAGTGAGAAAGAGTGAAAGAACGTCAGAAGGCCGGGCTTCACATTTGCTCCTTTCCCTTTTCCCTCGTCGGCTGTATCACTCTCTGCTTTCCCCCACCTCTTCCGTTCTCTCTCCCTCTGGCTGCCTCCATCTCAAAGCCGCACTTCACTCTCTCTTTCTCTCTCTCTCTCTCTCTTGTGTGTGTGTGTGTGTGTGTGTGTGCAGATCTGCACCTACGCCTCAAACTTCCTCCTGAAGATGTTCTCGGAAGTCAAAGCGGGAGAGAAGAAGACGGTCAACCACGTTCGAGTGCACCTTCTGCCCTACATGGGAGGGGAGCTGACCCTGGAGGCCCTCAAGACCGACAGTCCGGACGATGTCAGTCAGCTTGGCAGTCAAGCAATTAGGCAGACATGCAGGCAGGCAAACAGTTAGGCAGACATGCAGGCAGTCAGTGAAGCAGACATGAAGGCGAGCAGACAGGCAGGGAAGCAGGCAGGCAAGAATGCAGTGAAACAGACGGAAAGGCAGGCAGGCAGCCGCGAGAGCAGTGAAGCAGAAAAACAGGCAGGCAGGCAGGCAGTCATGCAGACAGAACGGCAGGCAGGCAGGCGGGCGGGCGGGCGGCCAGTCAAGCAGATAGACAGGCTGCCAGTCAGTCAGGCAGTCATTTAAGAAGGCCGGCAATGAGTCAGTTAGTCAAGCATTCGGGCAGGCGGACAGTGAAGCAAACAGGTGGGCAGGCAGGCAGTCGAACAAACGGGTGTGACGTCATACAGAAAGTCATTCAGAGAGTCATGCAAGCAGTCACTCTATCAGGCACCCAGGAAGACAGGCAAACAGTGAGGAAGGCAAAGACGCAGCCAGTGAATCTGACGTACAGGCACGCGGACAGGCAGGCAGGTGGGCGGGCTCGTGTGCAGACAGTTGCCTTCGAGTTACAAAACGCCGTGGTCCTGCGGCCTCCTCTTTCTTTGGTTGCGAGCACGAGGAATTGATTTTTGATGAGGCTGACAGGGTCTAGGATGTGTCGACGCATTGAATGAGCGCTCCCTTCGGTTGTCTCTCTGCTTTTGTTTGCATGCCGAGCTCCGGGGGTCTGTGCGAGACGTCTGTGCTCTGTCTGCCTGTCTTTCCACTCGTTATATTCCATCTCAATGACATGGCGTGCATCTGTGTGCAGGCCGGGTGTCTGGTGTGCTACGCAGACCCCCCAACGGGAGAGGGATTGACGGGACTGCGAAACTCTCTGGACAGGTACGTGGGGGGGTGCACTTACAGAAGCGGCGTATTGGTATTTCTGGGTAAGTGCTTTGTGCACTGCATGAAGATGTCCATAGAGCAGATCTGCAGTCCTCTCGGCCATGTTCCCGGGATCTTCAGAGTTTTCTTTCTTCTTTTGTCCTTCCTGGCATTTGTCTTCTGTCTGTATCTTTCTGAAGTGCGCTCCCCAACACCCGTATGGATTGGCTCTGGCTGTGCTCAGGGCACCTCCACTTCATCGTTCGTTCTGCTGCGTCTCCTAGATAGATTGTGGCTCCAAACAAAGTCAAGAAGATGACTAGCTTGCGTTGGTTTCCACACCTTTTATTCTTTCTCGATGTCTACACGGCTTCTCAAATCTTCAATCCGCACCCAGCCACACACAAACAAAC
Source organism: Chromera velia (assembly GCA_018398765.1). Lineage (NCBI taxonomy): Eukaryota > Chromeraceae > Chromera > Chromera velia. The sequence goes on along the minus strand of JAHBMJ010000587.1, from coordinate 66,252 downwards.
ACACACACACACACACACACACACACGCACACAAACACACACACACCT
>JAHBMJ010000587.1:26204-61204 GCA_018398765.1 Chromera velia | reverse complement strand
GAGACAGACAGACTGTATGGTTTCTCTCCCTCCTCTTCTTCACGAACACAACAGACAAAGAGAGAGAGAGAGAGAGAGAGAAAGAGAGAGAGAAACAGACAGACAGACAGACAGACAGACAGAAGACAGGCAGCGCAGACTATTCCTTTCTTAGATTCCTTTCCCGTCTCTTCTCTTCTCTTCATTTCCGATAGACAGTGTGTCGTATCTTGTGGTTCCTCTTGCTTTTCAGACGGCGGGACTATATTGTATATCTCTAGCTGTCCTGCTCGTTTCCTTCACTCTTTCGCGAATATCCATTTCCTTTTCTGGGTCTCGTGACAGACAGGCGGTTAGAAAGACAGTACAAAAAGAAAAAAGAGAACAGCTAGACAGGAAGACAGATAAGCGTTGTCACTTCTTCTTTTTTCTTTAGGATTCATTTTTAGGAACAGAAAATCAGTCGGACAGACAGACTTCATCGTCTTTTCTTTTCCTTTTCTCAAAAAGACAGACAGACCGTAGGCCTTAATTTTATCCGAATTGCTCAAGAATCAACTCTACCACTCTCTCCCGCCACACGCGAGACAGCAAGAAAAGACATACAGAAGAGGAAAAGAGCTTCCAATGAAACCCCTATTGCAGCACTTACCATGGAGCTCACGAGAAAGGTCTTGTGTTGGTGGGCTTCAGGGCACTTTTGGTACCTGCAACGTCGAGGGAAAAAATTGGGCGAGGAAAAAGAGAAAAGGAAGGGAAAGGGGGGTAGGATAGGAAAACCAGCAGGTAGGTGTAAAGATATAAGCCCGCACAAATGCTGGAGGAGGGATAAGGAAGAAGATAAGAGAAAGAACATCTGAGGGAGAATTTCATTTCATCACACGAAATACAGCCGACTTCGCAGAGAAGTGAATTATGGTTGCGGAAGTCACGCTGAACATTTTTTTCTCACACTCTCCGACAACCCACACAGCCACGCACGCAAGCAGGAAGGGAAAATAATTCAGGCAATCTTCCCAATTTTGGAAACAAAGTGTAAAATTAACTGACTGACCCTCCGGAGAACTCTCTTCGAAGAAGATCCTCGAATTTCTGCTTGTCCTCCCGGTGGATAATGTGCCAAAGTCTGCTTTCAATCAGAGTAACAGTACATGTACATATGAAGGAAACGGACACACACACACAGAGAGAAAGAGAGAGAGAGAGAGAGAGAAAGACGCACGCACGCACGCACGCATGCACATACACACACACACATACACACACACACACACACACACATACACACATACACACATACACACACACACACACACACGCACACACACACACATACACAAAAGAGCCGACAAATCAATACCGAGCGCCCAATAACACAAAGAGGGAGCGGGGAAATGATTAATATTGAGGACCCGAATATTTGAAAGAAGGTACTTGAACTGAAAAAAAGACGGCACACAGACAGAAAGCGAATAAGCATCCAAGCATCCTCCAATCACACCTGGAGGGACCAAGAACGTCCTTGCTCACTCAAGTAAATACTTCTGAAATCCATCCGCCGGGTCACCTCATGCAATTCTCTCTTTGTGCACCCACTATTGGACCGGCCCTCTCGACGGCTTCCTCTGCTTCGTTCTTTGATCGGACGCTCTTTTCCTGGCTGACTCATTTCCCTTCTGCAAGGCCTTCACCCACCCAACCACCCACCCACCCACCCACTCACTCACTCACTCACTCACTTGCACGCGCCATGATGGAGACAGTTGGCGGAGGGCAGGTCCATATCCTGCACATACACATAGTCAGTTCAGTGACACACTTCCACATTTGAAAGGACGTGCATTCATGCAGGCACCTTCAAACAAATGCATGGAAGGACACCCCGTCTCTCGTGGAGGGAAAACAATTAACGCGAATGATTCCTAATTTTTCTTCATGCGTGTGTTCTTGCATGACGGGTTTTCAGCAGGAAAGCACCTCAAAGTGGACGCTGACAAAGAAAAAACAAGAATCGGATGGAGAGAGTGGCAACAAAGCAGATGCTGCCTGGGTGTGCAAAGAACCGAAGGCAACGGACAAAGCACAATAAAGCACGCAAACGGAGAAACAGAGAGAGATCGAGAAAAACCGAAGGAGAGTTAATTAGAGAGAGACCAATGATCACTACACAGTTTGTCAAATCCAGTTGAACACAGCCACCACCCCCTTCTGGCTGACCTCCTTATGCCACGCAAAGCAGGTTCTCCACATGCCTGCAATACCAGCCCAGCCAGGTCGACCGATCGAGTGACGATTCATTGAATGAGCTGGCGAGGGTACGCAAAAGGGAAAGAAGAAAGGCGGCACTGGACAGAGCGATCGTTTGGAGAGGACAGCTGTGCAGAGACTACGAGACGAAAAAACGAAGGAGACAGAAAGAAAGAAAGAAAGAAAGAAAGAAAGAAGGAAGGAAGGAAGGAAAGAAAGAAAGAAAGAAAGATAGAAAGAAAGAAAAGAAAGAAAGAAAAAAAGAAAAGAAAAGAAACGAAAAGAAAGAAAGCGACATAGAAAGGGGAAATTTCGAGTAAGAGAGACAGAGAAAAGAACGTTCCTCGTTTCTAAACATTGACAGAAAGAGACAGCTGACTGACTCACTGACCAACGTAGCCGTAGGGAGTTTTCACCCCAGGCACAGAGGGCAGCTTCCTCAGGAGATCCCCCGGCATGTTCTCAAATGAGAAGGGGGGCGTCTTCTTGTCAAAGAAAGAGCCCCCACCGTCGTCTGCCGCGTACACCAGCATCCGGTCCCGCGCCGTTCCGACCAAGGAGGGCTGCACGCTCACGCACGTGCATCTTTGGAGGGCCAGCACGCAGACAAGGAGAGAAGAAGAATTGACGTTAGCTGAAATGAATGAATGCATGCAGGCTACTTTATGCGCATGAAAAGAAAAAAGGGTTTTGTCTGTGAGAAACAGAAACGAAAAAATGCGTAAATGCATTGATCAGCTATTCATGCATGCGCGTGAGGCTTCATGAATGTTCACAAGCAATCTGGTCGAAATGATAGAATGCAATGAGAAGCTGGGGGGGGGATCGACAAGAATTAACGATGTGAAGGTAATTCATGAGCAGACAAAAACAAGGGGGGACAGACCGACGTACCAAATTCCAGAAACTCCTCTCGATTTCTTCCACGGGCATCTCTCCGCTGTCTCTCTTCTTCTTCTTCTCCTCCGCTCCCCTCCTAGTCCCCTCTGCCAACTTCTCAGCCACCTCCTTGTAGTCTCTGATGGTTCTGCAAACAGCCACTCATGCATGCATCATAATGCTCTTGAAATTTCTTCAACCCATCGGCATTCCTTATCAATTGTATCAGCTCCGCATACACAGAAGGGGGCTGGGGGTGGAGGAAAGGCGCATTTCAATTACAGTCACCACCATGCGGGCCGGTCGGTCTGCTGGTTCTCTCTTCCGCTCTCTGAATTCTCTGGGAGAGGGTGCGCGTGCGCACACTACTGTGTGTGGATATCTCTGAGTCGACTGCCAGGTCTGTGTGCCAAGGTTGACTCATCCAGTATTCTGCTAAGCGAATGAATCTGTTGACGTATGTTGACTTACAGACTACTTGAATCAGATGTTTGTGTTATCGACTGACTTTCCAGAGAACTTTGTCGCGTCTTCATTCCTGAGAATGGAGACTCCAGCAGCTCCTTTCAGGCTCGCCGGGACCGTCATCTGCCTCATTGGCACCCCCAGCTTGCGATCCAGCCTGAACTCTGGAGTCTCGTACCCACCCGGCCCCCGGGGGGTGCCAAAATCGGGTTGGGGGCTTCAGCTGCATGTATGCATTCATGCGTATGAGCAGGGGCACCGGCCGGAGAATGCAAAGAAGGCATAGATAGAGCGTCAGAGAATTCAGGATCAAACTCATCGCCCTATATATGATACGCGCGTTCTGCGCATCAAGGCACTCGGGTGCGATGGAAAACGGAGACTGGGAGACTCAAAATCGGCATACAGAGGTTCTCCTGAAGATAGAGACTATTCTAAGAGATACAGGCGAGGAGAGGGAAAAGAAAGGAAGGCCAAGAGAGACAGCCGCACAGCCAGGCAAAGAGAAGGATCAGGGAGAAGACCACAAAAAAAGGAATTAATTTCAAAGACTAGCGGAAGGAAGCCTGAGTAGGACTCCATGCAGGAACGTGATCGAAGCACAGCAACCAACCCACCCACCAACCAACCAACCATAGCAGCGAAGATCCCACTCTTGTACTTCCTCTCCACGTATTTACTGCACACACACACACACACACGCGCGCCGTTGAGTTGTGGAGAGTGTGCAGGGGGAATCGGTTTCACGGAACAAGAGAAGGTGGAAATGTGTCGTGGGAAATGAGTGGAAACTCTCTTACGAAGAAGACAGCCGGTGTCTTGTTCTTGATCCCTACAAGTTGTACCACTGCACAGTGCCTGCTAGAGATTCATGCAGCGTGCAGATGCGATCCTGCATGTGTTTTTCGAGGCGAAAAGGGGAAGACAAGACATATGCAGTTTGCAGATGAGGACCGAAGATGAATGGAACAGTTACTCAGGCTTGCGCTTGCTTTGCTCGGACTCTTTTGTGCGTGAGAAAGACCCACAGTCTCGTCTGAACAGATGTTCGTGCAACCTCTCTCCATGCCACCTCAACCTTGCTGACCGTCAGTCATCTTGAACGCATGCAGCAAGGCCAGGACCTCCACCCGGAGATACCTGCACGAAGATCAATTAAATGGGGGTCCGATTCGTTGACAGATGTTTGATCTGAATCAGAGGTCACTGACAGACGTCCACTGGCAGCTTCAGCTTTCATGGTCTGCCACTCTGAAACTTGGTATCTCAGTCAGACCGAAGATAAGACCGTGCCAAGCGAAGAGCTTCTTGCAGCTTCGTGCCCTTCATTCTTCTTTAATTTTCTTTTTCTTCGGAACAACATACTTGCTTGTACATGCATGCAGGAATGAACATCGGCTTACCCTACAGTCAACAGCTACAGGAAGGCTGCCGGGAAGAGGTTGCAGGTTTGTCGGGGGAAGAACAGGGGCGTTGATTGCCCAATCGAGAGCAAACTTGAGGTTCGCCTTCCCTTTTGCTATTATACTCTCCTGAAACCTTGAAAATCTGCATCCATTGAAGGAAAACAAAACGGTTCGTATATCACCTATGCATGTATTTTCTTTCATACAGAATTCTTTTTCTGTATGGTGGAAAAGAAAATCTGCATCCATTGAAGGAAAACAAAACGGTTCGTATATCAAATGTGTACTATGCATTTTCTTTTATACAGAATTCTTTTTCTGTATGGTAGAAAAGAAAATCTGCATCCATTGAAGGAAAACAAAACGGTTCGTATATCAACTGTGCATGCATTTTCTTTCATACAGATGGTAGAAAAGAAAACCTGCATCCATTGAAGGAAAACAAAGCGGTTCGTGTATCAACTATGCATGCATTTTCTTTCATACAGATGGTAGAAAAGAAAACCTGCATCCATTGAAGGAAAACAAGACAGTTCAGAAATCAACTGAGAGTACTGGACGAAACAAAGCAGAGACCGTACGTGTGCTCTGGCATTTACACAACAGACGCACTGTGCATGAGTGTCACAACAAATGTGCAAGCTGACTGACATCATTTTTGCGACTTCAGGAAGTTCAACTGAGAAGCCCTTCCCGAACATCCACGAGAGGAGGCACTGAGGAGAATCATTCTTCCAGTACCCATTCTTCCGGCACACTTCAAGGAGGACCTCAAATCTCTCTGGGCTGAACGCAGTCACATCGGTGCATTGCTTCATGAAAGCTCAGACAGAACCTTCAGATATCTGTATGGAAGAGTCCATTTCATTCATATTCATTCCTTCAAGGCCGTGAGGAAGCTGTGCCGGTCAACCTGGATACAGAGTTTGAATGTCTGCACTTAGCTGCAGCACATGCAGGAGTGGCTGTTGCAATGGGGTCTCTGTGTGTGCAGGCAGGTTCTGCATGCTGATGTCTGTGTATATAAACATCTTTGACTGACCCATCCATCTTTTCTACACTGACGTCCCGTCCCAGAGTCTGCCCGACTCTGTTGCGCTCTGTTGTTATCCACTATTGGCGCCATAGTCTGATGGACAGGGAGGCACACGGGTAGGCAGACACAAAGACAAACACAATCAATTATATGTTGTCTAGAATCGAGTCACGCATGCGACTGTCCCAGACCTCTAACGATGCAAACAAAAATGATCATGCGAACCAAGCAAAATGAGAGCAATCTAGAGGACAAACCATACAAAGTGAGATAGGGTGCATCGAAGAGCGACAGATGTTCTGTTCCAGTCACGTTCTTTCACAATTCAAAAATTTGACTGACCTTGAAAGCTGCAGATTATACCGAAACGATGAAACCTTTGAAGACCCCGAACTCGGACAAGAGGAAGATCAGGATTCTATTTCACAGGCAAACGCACCCAGCCAGGATCTTGTGGAGACCTGCCGCATATCTGACGCTTCTTGTTCGTTCTGCGCACACGTCGCAACGGTTCTAACTGGGGGGCAGCTCGAGAGATGGCCCGGAAAGCGTGAGCGCACGCGCGCTATGAATGAATGAATGAATGAATATATAGGTATATATGCTGCAGATTGTTGCGGGCCAACTTCGGCATTGCTCGCAATTTGCTGCCTGTAAAGAGGTGATGTTCTTCCATACCAGAGATTCAAAATCGCCCTGTAATGACTGCCGGGCCAAAGCACGACTTGGTGGTGGTGCATGGGCCCCTGCATGGCCTGTGAAGACGAGTCAATGATGCACGTTCATGCAAGCATGCGCATGCATGCAGGTTCATGTCAGGGGTGATGCTCCGCGCGCGCAAAGATCAATTATGAATACAGATCAATTATGAATAAACGCGCATATATATATATATATATATATTAACTTCTCTTGCATGATGTACGATCGACGCCTCGAGCTATATAACTATCGATATACGTCGATCGATGGGGATTGGTGCTAGGATTGGCGACACAATGGGGATGTATATTGGCTGCCGATTCCCTTTCGTCTGTACAATCGCCACACATGCAGTCGCCCAGTATATATATATATATATATATATATATATATACATGCAGCTCCGCGAACGCTCTTCTGCATTCCGGAGCATGCCGGAGTCTGCAGCTGTGTGAGTGAAATCCTTGCTTTCGTCTATTAAGTCATCCGATCCACCATGCATCAACCCGCACATATTCACATGGGTGCTCTGTCTGGAAGACTGCAAGCAGAGCGCCTGAAGATCAACCCAACAGTCACCGGACTTTGTGTGGACAAGGCGAACCTGTGCGTCAGGTACAATGTCCCGAATAAGAACATCACCAAACACTTTTCCCTATTCAGAGAAGGACAGCTCCTCGAAAGCATCACTTCCGAACCAATGCCTGCTGGTGCTCCCCTTCCATCAGCAGAGCAGACACAAGCAGCCCTCCAATCCCTTCTCAGTGCACAAAAAATCCCCCAAGAAGAAGCTGAGCTCGGAATAAGGGTGGCAGTAGCTTTTGCAGACCAAGTAGTGAAGAACTGGAGTGCACTGGACTCGCTGACAACGCAAGGCATTCTTTCAGAAGCGTTAGCACAGGTGGTCAGTCGAAAACCAGCTGGTTGATTGTAGTTCTCTCTGGTCTAGCTAGCTTCTCTGTTGAAGTCGTTGACTGTGGCTGTTGAGATCTTTCTTTTGACTGTTTTTCGCTGTGTTTTGCTCAGTCTGTCTGTCTCTTGTGCTTGCCAATGGTCTAGGAGGGGAACTAGCTTTGTCCATGGATCCATTTTCAAAAGAAGTCATTCCACAGCATCCACCACCATATATGCATCGTGGCACTCCTTTTTCCCCTTTGAAGCCGATGCGACCTCCCTTTGTCAGACCCCTCTCTTTCCTTCCCTCCTTCCGGCGTTTCTTCCTTCTAAAATCTTTCAGAATCTTCATCGCGCATCCCCCTTTCATCTGAATCACCTCGCAGTGTGCACAGGGCCCTCATGGATCGACGAGGCAATCCTCTGCACACACGTACGCACCATCTTGTCAATGGGTTTCCTCTGGGACACCCCTTGACCAGGCATTGCAACACTTGCGATCACACACTTTTGTACCTCTCTCCTCTCTTCTGTTCTTGATCTCTGCAGAGAAAAACCGGCTTCTTTCCGGCCACGCGGACCGGCTACGGCCTCAGGCAAACCACGGCGGCGAAAACTGAGGTAAGTGAATGATACTATAGTACATTCGTAGACGTGTACGTTGGGGCGGGAAATGTACGGAAAGCAGCTAGGTTACATGCAGCCTGGGTCAGGGGAGTCAGATCCCTCACTGGAGCTAGTCTCACAGAAAGACAAGAATTGCACAAAATGAATGCACAGGTAGCAGCGAGATGCTTTATGTGCATGCATGTGGCTCCAACATCACCCTGTTATCCCCCCCTTGAAGTCAAAATTCAGCAAGGTGGAAACAAAGAGAAAAGAAAAGACACGATGGCAAATACTGTAGACTAAGCTGCAGTTCACTGCAGAAATGGAAAAGCAGATCCCCTGTGGACCCCAGGTTCCTGTACGTGCATATATAGGGCAAATCCTCATGGCATGCTTCCCATTTCGATCATGTGCATCTGATCGAATGTCCGAAGAAAGACAATCTGTGTTTGTTAAGGTCTCTTCGTCTCATTTTTTGGATGCGTTCATGCACTTAGTCTAGCAATCGTACACTGTCGTCTTGAGTTTGTTGGACGTCCTCGAATCGTTTGCCCCCCTTTTTCGTCTGCAGAGGGAAACAGAGAGAAACCCGGACGCACCTGTGGTCCGTTGGGCAATTGAGCAAGTGTGCGCACAGGGGCAGACTTACAGCTTGTACTTCAAACACGACGGAACGGAAGAGAAGAAACGTGTAATCTTCTTTTTGGTCGTCGTCAAAAAACTAAAGGGAAATAAAACCAGTCAGTAAAGTTTCACACACACACACACACACACACACACGCACACGCACACGGACACGCACACGCACACGCACATGTACACACACACACACACACACACACTCACACACATTCACACATTCACACATTCACACATATTCGTGAACACTCACTCACTCACACACACACACACACACACACACACACACACTCACACTCACACTCACACTCACACACACATACATACACACACGCACACACATTCACACACATGTATACGCGATTTGAGAGCCTTTCCCCAAAGAAGCAAATAAATTCGCCCTCAACCCGCTCCCTCTATTTACTTGCAATTAAGGTGGTCTTCTTGCAATCTTGACGTGTTCTGCACTCTTCCACGTCGATCTGTCAGCGACGATCTGTCACACATCTTTCTTTGGTCGGACTCGTCGCAGATTTCTGTCACGAAAGTTGTTCGCTGAGCCTCACTCCTTGGTTCTTTCAACGCGTTTTCGCATGATCCGGTCACCTCCCTTTTTCTGGGAGCAGCCACCTTCCGTCCTTCCTTTCTTTCGTTTTCATTTCATTTCTGCATGCCTGCCTGTCTGTCTCTTCGTTGTTTGCAGTAAAAAAAAAAACTCTGTCTTTACGAGTGGGGTGAACTGGAGGAGCTGCCGGGAGGACGAGAAGAAATATGAAATTTTGAACAGAGACGCGCGTTCCTCGACGAGTTACGACAGAACATGGGTGAGTGAGAGAGTGAGTGAGTGAGTGAGTGAGTGAGTGTAGAAAACTAGTGATGAAACACACATCTAAGTGAGTGAGAGAGAAGGGAGAAGGAGGGAGAATCTTGCTGTGAGATTTGTTTCCATTCTGTCGAGCCTTCCCGGCTTGGATCGTTTCAAAGCAATACAAGTGATGATGTTGGCCATTTTCTTGGAGGTACGCAAAATTGCGTACTTCAAGTTTGACTAGTGATGCTTGTCGGTCGGCGTGTCGATCGGGTAACGATACAAAGACTTTGAGTGGTTTCAGAGAAAGAGAAAGGGGCGGGAGGCAGCCGCCTGATCCGTCAAACCACCTAAGGGTGGGAAGTGAGCAGTTTCCTTTTCCTTTTCCTTTCTCTGCAGCCTCCTCCTCACACGCTGTGACAGGCGAAGGAGGACACTTGCCGCCACAGAACAGCGCCAGAGCAATCTCAGCTCAGGGAAGTGGAGGTAGTGGAAGTGCTTCTGTTTCCCTTCCTCCCGCTGGTGCGCCCTCTCTCTTCCCAACCCCTGGGTCATCCACCCTTCCTCTCCCTCACGGGGCTGGGCAGAGGGCCCACTCGGGGATCGAGCGGGGGGTATTGGGGTCGCTTGCCCCTTCAGGGCCCAGTCTTGCGGCTTATGAAGGCATGCCGGAGACCGTCTCGGATTCTTCCCCTTTGAGTTCATCTCGCCAGCAGCTGCACTGGCAGCAGCAGCGTATGCATGGAAATCCGAACAGCAGCACGAATATGAGCATGATGCAAGTAGACCCAAGACTCAGCTACGGGGGAGATGGGGGGCAGATTCCGCCGCATGGTCAGTATGAGTGTCTGGAGACTTCTGCTGGAGAGCCCAGCCAAAGCCAGCCTCTGCCTCTGCAGGGATGAGAGGCCAGCTGGCCGCCGGGTTTACAGTTTGCCCCTTCTGCTGCTGAACCCTTGCCCCCTCCTGATGGAGAGAGAGAAAGAGAAAGAGAGACTGGACGTCGCCAAGGGGCTGGAGCAGGAGAGCGTTCAGAGTTCCCATTCCCGAATCCTCCTCCCCCATATGTCGGCCATTACGGCCCCCCTGACCAGCAGCAGCCATTGGATGGGCCAGGTTGGTATCCTTCAGTTCCTCCTTTCCTGACTCCTCAAGGCGTCAGAGGGCGGAGAATGATGGGAGGGCCTGGGTTTGATGGACTCGTGAATGGAACAGGAGGAGAAGGAGGCAATTGGCAGAATTGGGGGGGACGGAATCAGCCCTCTGCCTTTTCCCCCGCACCTCCCCTACCTCCTTGTTCGTTTTCGTCCTTTGCATCTTCCGGAGGTGCATCGACCAGAACGACTCCGCCTCTAGACTCCTCAGGTACGAAATCCAATCTTCATATGGGAATGGGAGCAGATTGTTTTGGCTGTTTTCTTCAAGATACGCAAAAAAGCTCGTTTCAATTTACCTGCGAAACTGACTACTAGCAGCGACGCTGGTGGTTGGGACAGTGAATACAAAGACTTTGAGTGATTTCAGAGAACTGGGATTTTTTGTTGCGAGCGTTTCCCACTTGTACGCTTTCTCAACCTTTCAACACAGACAGTCCTACACACTATTGTACAAAACGACATGGCACAGGACACTGTCAGCTGATCTATTGCTCCCTCCCACGGTCAACACCCGTACATTCTCTGTGTTTCTTTCATTGTCTGTTTGCAGACTACCGAAAGGACCTGATGAAACTCACTGCAAAAAACAGGTCAGTGAAAATTGTAGCGAGCCTGCGCAGTGAAGTCTGGTCCCTGTTTGAGATCCAGACAGAGCATTGCAGAGGCACGCCACTCCTGTGTTTTCGCTGATCAAACAAGGCCGTCGAGCCAATAAGTCATCTTTCGTGTGGGTGGTAGTCATTTCTCCCTCCGGCTTGCGTGCCGAGAGTAGCTTACGTTCAACTGGTCAGTCGACGGGGGAGTGCATTTTCATTCAGTGTTTCATGCACACAGTCAGTCATGCTTTGCGGGTTTCCTTCTCCCTCTGTTGTTTGGCTTGGCTTCGGCAGCCTCGGTCCTTGAGTATACCGAGGTCGGGGGTGATTGTAGACCCCCGAGTCGCTGTCCAGTCAGACTTCAGGTTCATAGGGCTTCTTGGAAAAGACAGCGGCCTCAGGGTATCCTGGGGGACAGGAGCATTCAGTCTCCTTACTGCCTCTCTATTGAAGAAGGAAAACGCATTGATTGTTGACTGCATGACCGCGAAACCCACCGAAAGATGCTCAGTTCGAGTCTCTTTTATCTCCTCGATTAAGCTGAATTTCTTACTTTCTCGCCGACGGACTAACTAAAATAAAGTAGACTCCAGTCCAAAAAAAGTTTACCGCTGGTTCGCTGATCTCTCAGACAACTTTGCAGCGCAAATCTCTGCGACTACTTTTTGGAGCTCCGCGAAGCGTCTTGCTTGAATTGGTACGATTTCCCGTTCTTCTTAATTGAAGCTAAAAAATCGTTGTCTCTGTGTCCTTTCTTCTTTCTGTGGGGATGTCTGTAGAAATAAGACCGAAAAGATGCGAGAGGGAGCAGTTGCAGACGCTCGACGGTGCGACCTCGAGGGTAAGACAACGCTTGTGAAGGGGCAAGAAAATGAAGAAGAACGGGACAGACAGAAAAAAAGCAGAAGGGTCGCAAAAGAGGAATTGGCGGACGCTTGCCCTGTCCAGACGGTCATGAAAATTGATCCTGAACACCATCAAGCGCTGTTCAGAACAATTGAAGGCCTACCAGGTGGTTGCTTTGTTGGAGACATTATTCAGCTGGGCGATGAAGACTGCAAAAGACTCATCGATAGGATGAACAGACGTCACAAAAAAAAAGCAGTTCAGCTTTAAGTGGACGTCACATTTGGTTTCAAACATCGACCCAAGTCAGAACTTCTGAGTAGTACACACAGTTTAAGACTAGGCAGCCAACAACCAGTCTCCATACAAAATTTTAGCTCCCTACGATGGGTTGTTTTCAGACTAGGTGTGAATTTCAATATACAAAGGTAAAGTGGGACAGTGGGACTTAAAAATTGCAAAGCAGTCAAAGCATACACAGTTTAACTAGCTTCTAATCATTCAGAAGGATTACATTTATTCAAATTTTCTTTTTTCTCTTTCATTCTAACATTCCTCGCTATGCATATATACTTTCGCGAATATGCAGGGCATTGTAACTTTGCAAAGGTGTTTAGTCACTTGTAGCGACCATGTTTGATTTGATTTGATTTGATTTGAGGTAGGGCTTAAGCTCAAATCAAATATCCAGTCAGGGAGGACCTAGTGTTTAAAGACCTATCAAATATGATCAAATATTTGATCAATATGACTTTCAACCTCAAATATGAAGGTCCCGAAAAAACTTTTGCAAGTACCAATCCGTCACGCATGCTGATTCAAATGAAAAAACCTAAATCTTGATGGTTTGCTCTAAAAAAAAAAACGAGAGATTGCAGCATGCCCCTGACCCCAAGCGTCGAAAAGCTGTGACCACATTCCCTGTCAGTGTGGAGCAGTTCCAGAAAGGCAAGGGAAAAGGCAACGGGGGGGCTGTTGACAGTGCTGGAAGGGGGGCCGCTCCTACAGGGCCCGGCAGGAGGACTAATTTGAAACCAAAGGAGGCGGCCGCAGACGCAAATGCTAAGAAGGCTGGGGGGAAACTTCCCCCTCCTGAGAAAGTCATCACTCCGGGTGAGGAAGGCTACCGACCTCTCTATATTTACCTCCAACACAAGGGGCTTGTTGTCGGCCCTGGCGTGGCATAGAGGGTAGCCGAACTTACCAACTCTGGATGCTTAGCTGCCCAGAAACAGGACGGTTCCAACACCAACAGCAATAACAAACGTGTGCGTAGTTCTCCGTCTCCGTCTCAGCAGCTCCCACCACCGATCGATTCGATTCACATTGAAGAAAGTGATCATGAAGAAGAGGAAAAGGAAGTGCCATAAAGCTGAGTGATTGTCACCTCAATTTTGGTACATGCTCTAACTTTATCGTATCAACAAAAAGTTATATGCAATTTCAAATCTATCAATTTTATGTTCTTAATCTCTATTAGTACTAGAGTGAATCTCAGTGACTAGTGTACATACACTGCCATACAGGCACATTTTTTTTACGGAACTGATAAGTTATAATTTTATATGTATTTTTTTAAATTTTTGAAACACACATCAGAAATGTTCTGATAACTATTATCATAAACTGATAAGTTATAATTATATATACATATTTTTTTAAATTTTTGAAATATATATCAGAAATGTTCTGATAACTATTGTCATGAGAAAAATGATCAGAGTGACAGTAAGTCAATGACTCAGTGAGGAACTTTAAGAGGTTAACCTCAAATCTTACCTCAAATATCAAATATTTGAGGTTGAAGCTCAGATCAAATCAAATCAAATCAAATCAAATATAATCAAATCAAACATGGTCACTAGTCACTTGTGATTAGAATATATTCAATTATCCCATGAAGTGATTGAATGTGATTGAATAAAGTGATTAATTAGCCAAAGTCTGATTTTTACTAGTCTTTAATACCTTTGGTACTTAAAAGCCCTAGCTAGTAAAAGCCTTCCAAGAAGCTATCCGCGAGAGGCGGCTAGAGAGGCGGCCGAGAGCGACTTCAAATTCACATAGCTTATAATGTCAGGGAGGTGGTTTTAGGAGTACTCTCTAGAGGTTTCTGCACGTCCAGTGCAGGACTCATACCTAGATTCATACGCTATATGTATGCTTCAAAGCAGTTCAACCACCACCCAGCAAACTTATAAAATTGTATGCACACGATGATATTATTGCCTACTAGGCAATTCCTGCGGCGTGATAGCCAGAAGCTGCAGAGGGACGTCCAATCTTTGGCTCAGCCCTCCAAACCCCCCACTGTATTAATTCGTTGAGGAATATATTCCTGAATATATTCCTGAATATATTATTTTTGAAGTGAGTAACTAGTAAATAAATATATTCCGTGATTAAACACCTTTGATTATAAGCTCATGCTTGTATAATAAAAGTTTCTAGTATAACGTCTCTATATTGTAGATATTTCAAAATCAATCCTAGCAGCAATCATCAAGTTAATAAAATTTAATAAAAAATATAACAGATAGAATATAATCATATGATGTTTCGGATGTCTCTAGCTGTGGTCCACTCCACAGACTAGATGTATATCACTGTGCTAGCTATGCTTTTTCGGGGTAAGTCCCCAGGTGACTCCCTAAAATAGTCTCTATAGTACTAAAATTTAAAAATGTATGTACTCGCATCTACATTAAAGTACGCACTACTAGGCGTAAGACATTAAAATCAAATAATAAAATATAACGTCATTTTTCAGAGTTTTTTTTTAATTTGATTTTGGTTTTTTTTATTTTTGAAACCATCAAAATATAAGTCAAGACACTAGTCAAGAGATAAGTTCTAACTGAAGTTTACTAGGAAGTTTAACCAGCTTTATAAAGAGAATGATGATAAAAATTTAGTTTTTTGTATAAAAATCCATAAGACAACTTATTTACAATTGTTTTCATTGAGAGCAAAGACAATGAGTCAATAACCATCAATGACAGCCTTTAGGCTTGCAAAACAGAATAGGGCTCTAACATATCGTAATGATCCCCCTCAACCTTCTGCTGCTAAAGCAGAAAAATCTTCTTCTTCATCTCTTTTTTACCCAAGACACAGAGTCTTCTGTATACATGTGCTTCTTTTGCAAAGATGTGAATACGCACGTCTTTCATGAAGGAGAAAGAAATCATCTCAACATACCCTCCCCCCATACGCCTCCCAATGAGGGCACGGGCATATTTGTTAACGTCGAGACTCCATCTATCAGACAGGCCTTCGTGGGACAAGAAGCCGAGTCTGCTGACTTCGTCGGCACAACACAGCACAATCTAACCTTCCTCCCCCCCGATCGGTGTGCCAAATACAAGCATTCCATCACCTCCTACTCTTCGAATAAAATTAGTTACCCCGTAAAGCTGGGACTCACACGTTCCTCCCAATTTGTGAGAGAAACAATGATAGAGACATCTTCCATCCGGTAGCATTGCTGTAACAGGGGTTATCAGAGGGAGAGTGGAAAGAGTGGAATCACCTTCTTCCCCATTCTACAACTGAAGCACGTAGTTGATCTACTTAAGGAGAGATAACTCAACTCCGTCAACTAACTGAGTCTCATCCCCCTCTGCGGCCCCTTCTTCTTCGAGTCGAAATGCCCCCTATGCGGCGAAACCATCCTTCTTCTTTTGAGAGGCTGACAGTCTAGAGCCAAAAAAATTGAACATCGTTGTCTATTTTTTCTGCCCCCCCTTCACTTCTGAATCAGCGTCTTTCTGTTTCTTTTTCTCTCTCTCTATACTCGCTTTTGCTGCCTCCCCTTTCTTTTTCTTTTCTTCTTCTTCTTCTTCTTCTTCTTCTTCTTTTTCTTCTTCTTCTTCTTCTTCTTCTTCTTCTTCTTCTTCTTCTTCTTCTTTTTCTTCTTCTTCTTCTTCTTCTTCTTCTTCTTCTTCTTCCATTTTCCTCTTTTTGGCCGCCTGCGACTCAGCAAATTGAAGCCCTCGCTGCTGTATTGAAAGAAGAAAAGACAGCGCTTGAGAAAGAAAATCCTATTCTTGATATTCTTGAAGCTAAAGGGCTTCACTTGGACTGCGAACAGGCAAAAGGGAAGCGTGCAGCAAATGATGCCGGCAACATCATTAAGGAGAAGGGGTGGGTATGGCTGTACACGATGCGCAAGTTCAAAGGGAGTAAGGAAGAAGTAGAGTGTTATGAATTAGCTCAAGTGCAGGCAGTGTTCACTGGTCAGTACTTCTGGGAGGAGGTTCACTGGTCCTTTGGCCCGTGATCTCAAGCACAAAGACTGGACAATACAGTGCTTATGCACACTCATGTTTAAGCGAAGTGTAGAGACTGCAACTTTTAGTCTCATGATTGAAGACAATGACAGAACGCGTTATGGAAATATTTTCAGGGTCGCGAAGCTTTCAGAGTTTAAAAAAATTAGAAGGAAAAAGATGAAGATGCCGGCAGGAAACAAGGAGTGGGTCGGTGGATGGGCAGAGGTGCCGATTGAGGTTATAAAAATTTTCGAAGAAGGAATTAAGTGCAAAAATTATATAATTCAACCCATCGTGTACAGACTAACTTCAGAATTTCATCATCATACGCCATCGCTATCGGCCCATAATAGGCGTCTAACGTTCGGCAAGTCACAATACGCAAGGCAGATTATTAAATGATGGACCCTTATTTCACAACCTTTAGCAAATAGCTTAATAGCTGCATTTTTTCTCAAACTCTTCCACTTCTGGCAGGGCGTGCTTGCGCATGAGCGAGGCTGCTTCATGTGATGTTGACTGCCAGCCATGCTATGCCACCTCATAACACCATCCTCTTCCCTGCTTGTACTTCCTAAGAATTTCCTTCACCTGACAGCCCTGAACCGAGCTTCCCTTCTTTTCTTTGACTGCCTTCTTTGGCTGCTCTGGCTGTCTGGAGGCGAGGTCCTTATGTGCTTTGCTTATGTGAATGCGAAGCCCTCGGGGGGTGGAAAACGTTCGTCCACATGCCTCATACTTCGCATCTCCATCTCTCTGCCCCTTTCTCACTTCCCTTTTCTTTTCTTTTTCCTCCGCTACTCTCTCCTCTACCTTTTTCACCCCATCTTGAATTAACGCCCTCCACCTGCCTCTATGAGAGGCAAGTGTCTGCCACTCGGCCTCATTGATTTCCAGAAGGCGGAAATCAGAGAGGACACAGTCGCTCCAACGAAGGAGGGGTCGACCAAGGGGGCGCTCTCCTTGGAGACTTCAGAATTTATTTTCATGAAAATTCATAAAATTGCTTTCATAAATCCGAAAACAATTCATTTAAATTTTTGAAGACGTTTTTGGATAACCTGAAGGTCCTAGTAGCTATTTATGGGTCAAACTTAGTATTTTTTGCATTTAAATCATATGGTCATTTTTTTTTTGTTTTGATTACTATTTTTGATTATTGTTTTTGATATTCTACACTTAGACGCACTAGGTAGAGTATACGCATGCATAACATGTTTTTTCATTTTTGAGAAGACTGTTTGTTTCTATTTCCATGAATCTCTGTTTGTTTCTATTCCCGGCAGCTCGTATATACTAATATTATTACAACAGTGAAGTTCTGAGTGAACTACCTAATGAACTACAATGAACCTTATATAGCCTGGTCCCTAGGTGAACCATATCAGGAACTGTACCTAGAACTGTATTACTAGTATGTCTTTCATTTTAGAAAGCAGCTGAGCCTCAGCTTAGCCTAGAGCTTAGCCCTATAGGCTTAGCCCGTCTCAGCGGCCCTGAGATCTTAGTTATATTTAATTTTATTTTTGTAATAATATTTTTTTATGATTTTTTTAGTGTTTTTCGAGCTACAGTGATTTTTGTAGAAATTAAGACAAAAACACGTCGAACACTATGCAAACTAGTTCTAAAAGTACTGAATTTTAATTTCAAATATCGAAATGACTAATAATAATTCAATGTATTCATTTCTCATATTCTCTTATATATATAATGTATTAAAGCATTTAAACAATTTTTTAACGCGGGCAAAACCCGCAACATCAATGCTATGCTATGCTATCATTACTTTTTCTTTTTGCTATAAAGCGAAATCAGTAAGTGCCCACAGTCATGTAAAAGTATGTAAAAGACTATAATGAACCAAGAAAAACCAAAGTTTAGGTACGCTGGGCCGTCGCTGGCACTAATCGACACAACTTAAACCAAGTGGAAGTTCCAATATGTTGACAAAAAGTCTAGAAACAAATTGGCTCCAAAGTCACGGCGAAGTGTCAAGCAAAGACCCCATGCATTTTCATTCAGATGGTCTGAAGAGAGGCAGATCAGCAACCGCCATCGCCGAAAGCAGCTGCATCACTCGGGCGGCACGCAATGGGGCAGCACGAGGCCACACACAGTTGACGGCAAGACGGCCTTCCTGCCTCTGTGCAGGCTGAATCGAAGAGGAGGCTTGATCTTGAGACAGAGCTGTCTCCGTAAGGAGACGGTGCTGTTTTTCCCTTTCTGCCACGACTGCTCGCATCCTTTGGAGTTTAGCATGCCCTTTCAAGGCACGCGCACCCTGCCTCCCTAGTGCTTTCTTGAGAGCCCTGCCGAGCGACTGGACGTGCAGACCCACGAGAGAGAGGGCAGCTCGCACATCCCCTCTGCGAGCCTTGTGCAAAGTCTCGGGGGGGAGGTGACAAAATGCCCACTCCGTCTCCTGCCCCTGTTGCATGGGCTGTTGAGAGGATGGCACGCCCCCTTTATCCCTGCCGTCTCCCTCTTCATCTCGCTTATCGCACATGTCTGTATCTTCTCCCTCCTCTCCCCTCTTCCCCCCACAGTCTCGCATCGCTTCGACAGATTTCCACTGAGCACTTGCAGAATCCAAGTCCTTCTGTACGACCACCAGATATCTGCAACAACGATGGGAGAGAGAGAGAGAGAGAGAGAGAGAGAAACGGAAGGCAGAAAGAAGAAGGGACGAGAGAGAAAGGGAAGAGGAATCACAGTCAAAACCCGGCAGCCCGCAGAGACGATTCCTTGAAGCAAGAGACGAAGGCAGATAAGATCCCTCTGATGAAAGACCACAAGGCAGGCAGGCAGGCAAGCAGGCAGCCGTGGACAGTAGCAAAGTCGGATGGCTGGTCCGACGTCCCGCAACGAGACAGAACAGAAGGATTTGGTCTTTGTTTAGACTTTCATCCAGGCCTCGACTTTGCAGGAGCCAGCTGAGCACCTCTCCCTTTCGACAGAAGGAGAAAGAATCAAACAGAGCTCTCTAGCACAAAAGGAAGATCTTTTGTAAGATGCGAAGAGTCAGTACGGGGCGCAGGGGAAAAAAATAGAACGGATTCAAGAAGGTCTTCAAACAAAATGACGAACGAGGAAAGGAGGGGGTGGGAAAGCAGAATGCCCAGAAAGAGAAAACAAAAGAGCAACGACGAAAATAAGGACAGTGAAGGGGGAGGCCTGTCAAAACAGCGAAAAAAGACAAAACCGACAGAAACAAAAACAGCACAGACATAGTCGGGGAAAGTTCATCAAGCAAGCAGCTGAAAGAAACACAGCAAGACGAGGAGGAAACCGATCAGAATGAAGAGAGACAGACGCTCATGCATGGAGCCAGCCTGAATCGTCGGTCGACCCACTTACTTATTCCTGTCTCGATCGATGGATGTCCTGTATCCAGTTGGGAAAAACATCGTGGGTGCCTTGGCAGTTGGACCGGCAGATACCGACACCAAGGGTCCCCCCTCTGCCCTCCTGTTGCCTTCCCTCGACTGCCCCCATATCCCGACCTCTGTCTCCCTCCTGATCTCTCTGATGGCTTCCACAGAAGGCGTAACAGGGAACATAGAAGAAGAAGAAGGCAGATGGGTCAAGGTATGGGCTGCCACAGGTTTGTGCACGCCCCAGCGTTCTTTGGGGTCTGCGCGTGAGTGCGCAAATGCGAGCGTGGCTGCGACGGAATCTGGTGACGGGAGCAACGAGGGGGGGCGTCGGAAGGGTAAAGGAGGTGCTAATCTTGTCGTTCCAACGAAGGGTCTAGGTTTCCTCCCCGTTACCCGCCTGTCCATCCCCGAGGAGGAGACGGCTGAGATCTCTGTGGCCTCACTCGGCAGAGGACTCCCTCCTTCTCCATTGAAACCTCCAGAAGAGGAGGACGAGGCAGAAGGGCCCCCTCCGGTGCCGGCAGTGGAAATGGAAGCCTCGTCGGACAGAGACGCTGAAGGAAAGGGAGGAACCAACGAGGACAAACTCATCTCCTTCCCTGTGCCCACACAGCCTTCAGAGGGGTCCTGGGGGGCGCCCTGGAAGCAAACCTGGTGGTCAGGCTGCAGGGGGGGAAGGTCCAAAACGCATGCGTGCCTACACAAAGAGTGAGGATTCCTCAACCAGGCACATTCACGCATACACGACCGCATCTTTTCCGTCCCGTTCTCTTTATCGTGGAAACAAACAGACATGCACCTAGTTGCAGAGAGAGAAAGCGAGAGAGAAGGGTGCGGGGGAGGTGGAACACAAACCAAGCAACACAGATCCATGACCGGATTCAGAGGCAGCAACTCACGAGGCCTCCATCCCTAGCGCGTCTCCCGCCCTATATCTTCCTCTCTGCCTGTCTAACTGGTCGATCAAGCAGTCGTGAGGTCCCACCGCTTTGTGCCACTCTCGTGTGTCTATCATGTCTGTCCTGGTGTTGCATTTTTTCAAAGAAGGTTGCACAAAGTGCGAAGGCTGACCGAGTCGTCATGGAATTTGTGCAGCAGGCGTCTCCATTCCTTCACACGAGCAACGAAATCCCGGACAGACAAGTCCTGCAGGGGTTCCAATGAAGGAGGTCACAGGATCAGAGGGGCACAGGGAGGAGGGACAAGCATGGCTGTGAGACAGAAAGTCTGACTCTCACTCACACTCACCGCGCGAAAATCAGGGGTCCAGGGGTGCTGGGCACGGGCCCAGCGGGCGACGCGTTTCTCCTTGGGGACTTTCGACAGGTACCTCTGGTAGCTCTTGCTGCTCTTCCCGATGTCGATTTGTTTCCTGCGCTGCATCATGCGGTGCTGCGCATCCTTCACCACCGTCTGCCCTCCCTTCGCTTCTCCCCCGCTTCCCTTGCCACTAGGATGACCGACACCTTTGCTCACCATCTCACCTCATTGAGAGGAAAAAGGAGACGAGACGGTTCAAATCAGAAGCGAGCACCGCGCGACGCTCCCTTTACAGACTCGTGTCTCTTAAGGCAGAGCGAAACAAATGAACAGTGCGGAAAGGGACACGTGCGCACATTTGCACGGATGACAGATTGACGTACAGAAGCGATCAGTACCATTCACCTCAAAAGAAAGCTGCTCCGTACGTGGAGCAAGAATTTAGTCAGTACGTCACTCGAGCGACCATGCATTCAGACTGACAAAATCTTGAAGAGGGGCATGCACACCGATACACTTCCGCGCGCATTTCCGCCTCAACTTCCTCGGGAGACGACAATTCTGAGACCACAGTTTTCGTAGTACATGACGTCGATCCGGCATTTCGATCCGCTCATGTATACGGAAATATACGGAATATGACTAAGTAGCTAGAACGAACGTGACAATAGGATCGCTTTGCTGCTTTCCTCTGAGGGGCCATGATCACTTCAATGTAGATCAACAGTTCAACAAATTTCGCAGTCAGACCGAGTCACCAAGGCGAACCCCTGTCTTTCACAGGACAGCTCCCTGAGGGGCATTTGATCAACGTTGCGCTCCGATCTACTTGCTGTGCTGTAGCGTGAGAACTCCGAAGCGATTCAAATCTTTGCTGACACCTTCACTCTCGGTTTTTTTGTTGTGCCTCGTCGCTTCACAGATCCGGCTTTGAGCGAGGCGGCCTCGATCCCTCCCTCCGTCATGAGACGATCTCCTTTTGCCCCCGTCTACTTGACGGTTTCCCTTCTTTTGCCATTCGTGCCTGTCCGGTCGTTACAGTGCCCCCCTCTCCTTCCTGTATCTCCCGACCCTCACACGGATCAGTCCGAGACAAAGCGTGTAGTCTCTTTTTCCACCTTCGCTCTGGATGGCGAAGGTTTCCACCGTCAGGTGAAGACAAAACTCAAAGTGTCGCCCTCCAAAGCTACGGACACAGACGCGAAAGTCCCCACGTCTGTTTCCTCAGAAGAGACCTGTGACGTCTTTCTCTTCTTCACCCTTCCGAAAGGCGCATTTGCTGACCCTGACGAGCTTCGGCACCTGTCGCTTTTGTCGTTTTCAACTCAAACTTTGTCTTCCTCGTCTTCCCCTCACGTTCCAGCAGACCCTGTGATGAAGGCTCCGACCGTAGCGGCCTCCCTGCTGCCTGTCGATATTGAAATCCCCTCTAAAGCTGCCGATGTGGGGTGCGTTGTACAGACAGTCAGACTCCCCGTCTCCTCTCCAACGACGGTTGAGGTGGAAGCGTCACTCCCCGTTCATTTGCGCTACCAGGACCCTTCTGTCTCCTCTGCTGCCGCCTCGGAAACCGAAAACGGACCCCGGGGTTTGCTTGAGTACTGGAAGGGGGCGACAGAAGCAGACAAGAACAATCTGCGGGTAGAGGTTGAGTTTCCAAAACCGGTGATTCTTGCTCCCTCTTCTTGCGGGCTTGTGGGGGGTCCTCAAGGTGTCAAGGGAGTGGGGGTGGGGAGTCGGTGGAAATTAGATTTGTCTTCATTGTCCCTCGGGGGGGCAGAGGAAGAGAGGGACTTGGTGACTGGGAGGGCAGGTCCTTTGGGGAAGTTGAAGGAGGTGCAGGCAGACTCTGGAGGGCTGTCCATTCTCTCGAATGTACAGACTGAGGGAGGGGGGGGAGATCTGCCTGTCGGGACCGTGCCAGTCGGGTCGTTGAATGACCTTCTGTTTGTGTCTGCAGGAACTCTGGTGTTGTCCGTCCTTGTTCCCCTGGCTTTGGCATTCGAAATTTACCTTCGAGTGCAAAGGAGCAAGGCACGATAGGCAAGGAAGGGAGGAAACAAGGATGGAAAGAAGAACGGAAAAAGAAAAAGAAGCAAATGCAATGGGGTGCTCAGGAACGGATGTGAATCGACACAGCAGAGAGAGAGAGAGGGCAAGAGAGAGAGAGAGAGAGAGAGAGAAGAATTTAATGGATGAATCCGAACAGAGACATGCAGTCCGGCATCGTAATTCAAACACAAGAAGTTGATGGTCATTGTCTTAATTCAAAGAAAATTGACATCGTGACTTCAATTGCTGCTGTGATTGTGATTAGTCACCTCAACTGAATCTCCTTCTTGTGTGGAGGAAATCAATGGATCGATATACTGGCAATCAAACCAAAAAAATCTAAGCATACATCATGATGCTTCCTGAATAATTTCTTTGGTTTGTCCGCTTCTTCTTTCAAAGTCCTGGATCAGTCTCCTCAGACTCTCCTAAGCTTTTTTACTGATTCGAGTTGTTTTTCTTAGCATTTCTTTTTATATAGACTTGTAAGCATTGCCAGTATGAACGTCTAACTCTTTACGGTTCACGAGAAATCGACCTCCAAAGTTTGACTAAAATTAGCTTGAAAATTAGGAATTGAGTTCTCTAAATTACTTCAGTTTACTACTCTAAATTACTTTAAATTACTAAGCTAAATTACTGTAAATTACTTTAAACTAGACTTTAAATTACTATAGGCTAAATTGCTCTAAATTATTTTGACTTCCCTGAAGTTGGCCCTGAACTAACACTGGAAAGTTTAAGCTACATATTTTTGGCTAGATTTTTGGATAAGTGATAAGTGATTTAGTGGTGCCCTAGAGCACTGTCACCGTTTTGTCTTATAGAGGTCTAAGCTTGGATATCCATGCCTGCGGTGTTTTGAAAGCCAAAGCCACATATTTAGATGGTGTCTTAACTGGGCCGTTTATGCCACAGGACTGGTTGGTTTCTTAAAAAACGATGCTACAGATATAGAGATCATCTTAATTCTTAAATTGGCCCTTAATCATATTTTTTGAAGTGATACTTAGGTTCAAGAAAATTATTACTTCAAATGACTCATCTAAAGCGGAGCCTCTCTGCTTATGCGCCAACTCGGCCATACTTGCTGATAAGTACTGATAAATTTGAAACTTGAAGAATTTAAGAAACCACACTCTGTAACACATGCAATAGGCTAGATCTGCCTCTCGTATATAAGCCGTGTAAGGACGCTGCATGCATAGAAAAACTTTCAATCATCATGCAGTGTTAGAGAGAGACTCTCAGAGTATATATTTCCGAAAGTATCAGACGGTTTCAGGGAGATGGATCTTTTTTTTTTTGCGTAACCAATGAGGAAAAAACAAACAAAAAATAATGCGCGCCCCACCATGGGGCCGGTTGGGCCCCAGTTGGGGACAGTCCGGGACAGCCCGCGGGACATGCAGCCGGTAGGGGACGCGCGCGCCAAATATGCATTCGCTTTGTGAATGCCATTGCATGCAGATCGATCGATCCCTCAATTTGCATGAGAGATATTCAATGCTTTGTCAGACTGGTTCTAACTTCTTTACATAAGCAGACCGGTCTACTGCCATTCTGCTGAGAATCTGCTTTTGACCCGCTCTATGGCTTTTCAGCTTTGGCTAGGCCGTATTGTGTTATCTGTCATAGAAGGCCTGCTCACCAAGAAAAGTCTGACTGTGACTGTCTTTCCGTAGAAACGACATGCACTGAAGATCTGTATGCGAAATCGAATGTCCGAAGCGATGTGACTAGCTGTTCTGAGTCTGTTCAGCGATCCTCTGAACCGTGTATTTGTGTGCGATCAGACCTTTAGTCTTGTTACCTCTCTTCGTGAGTCATTTTTTTGTTCTCAGTGACACTCCCAGAAAGACTGTGGCTCCGAGTTGCCTCTCCTGCGCGGTCGAGGGAAGCACGATTGAAAGACCTACCAAGGATGGAAGAGTGGAGAAGTTAGAAGAACTGGCTGTCCGATCGGATGCTGTGTTTATCAAAGCCGCCCCCAGGCTTCAGCACTACATTCGAAATGTCTTTACGAAAGCGGTTTCCGTGGTGGGCAAGCGAATGGCGCGACCCTCCTCTCTCGCAAAGCCCTGGCATAAGCAGACTCCGTTTGCAGCCATTGTGTCGCCCATCACGCGTCCACTGGGGTTTTGGAAAGGACGCCAGCCTCCGGCTCGTTTGGAGTTTCGGTTCAATGAATCTCAGCCTGTGAGCCTTGGCAGAGTGCAGTTCTTCTGGAAGTGGCGCGGTAGACCGTCAGAATACTCAGTCACAGTTGAGCAGACTGGGGCTCCGCCTTGGACTGTCTCGTTTGACTCTTCATTGCAAGGTGAAGAGAAGAAACACACATTTGAGGGGCCCCAACGGATCGACGTGTTGTCTCTGCCGTCAAACACAAGCTCTGTGGTTCGTGTGCAGATTAAAGTGCGACAGTTGGCTGAAGGAGCAACCAAATTTGAACTTGCACACTTGCAGGGATTTCGCCCCCGATCCCCCCCTCTCTACAGCGTGCTAAACTGTCTGTTGGTGAACACAGGCACCTTTCAAGACGACATCTATTTTTACGATCTTCTTCCTTCTTTTCTTACCCTCCGAGAGGACATCGACTCTTCGTGGATTATCGTTTTTTAGGACGTTCCGGAAGAGGAGCCTGCCCTCCACTTGTATCGTTTTTCTGATAAGTCTGCCTACTCGTGGGCCCGGGCTGCACGGGCTTGGTTCTTTCCCCGCTTCTCTCTGCCTAGCAGTGCACACAAGAGAGAGGCGTCTTTGGTCATGAGTTTTCCCATCCCCCCTCTTCCGTTTGCGAAGGAGGAACAAGACGCACTTGAAAGGGGGATGGCTGAACTACTCAAGGTGTGGTTGGACTCAGTAGAAGGAGCCTCTCACTTCGTCTTGCGTCTTCTGGGTCACGGCTGGAAGAGCTCCGGACTGTTCATTTCCCGTCTTTTAGCTGATGGGACTGCGCGCCTGCTCGACAAGTTCAGAGAAATAAGAGGGGGGAAGCGCCTGGACATTCTCGATGCCAGTTGGCCCTGTCAGTCGTTGAGTGCCACGTCTCTCTCGCACTTTGCGGGGCGGGCAGATTGGTTCGTGGGGAGTGAGTTCGATTAAGGGTGTCTCTACGATTGCAGTGAGTCTGAGGTTCTGTTGACAGTGTGTGGAGCTGATCAAGAAATGTTCAAGAGACAACTTGCATCAAACGACCGTTGGCAATTTTTGATGGCAGACGAGGGCAGACTGACGCCTAGGGAGTGGGTGGAAGGCACCGTGCGGGCAAGGAGGGAAGGCTTCGAGAGAGCAGCAATGCTGTTTGCAGAGAGGGGAGTGGAGGAAGCTCGTTCGGAACCTTTTTCCTTGGGGGGATATGACCTTTTGGCGGTTTCTAACTTGATTTCCATGCTGCGAGCTTTAAGGTGCAAAAAGAAAAAACTGTTTGAGGAAATGAAAAGAGAAATCAAGCGACATCGCTTCCCCAGTGAGTATCCCATATCTCCCGCAGATCTTCTGAGTTTTTTCTTTCGGTTTGCACGCTCGCTTCTGTTCGGAGATGCGGACTCGGACGCAGATCCTTTAGATCTGCTGTGTCGATCAGAAGCTGCTTCAAGCAACAGAAGTATCTCTTCTGGGTCGCGGGAGCGGTTTGGGGAAGAGCTTCCATTGGCATTTAAGAAAGCTCGCCCGTTTTATGCGCATAACAAGGACCTTTTTGGAGGTAGAGATTGGGGGAGAGAGGAGCGCGAGGCTACAAGTGACTTCGTTGTGATGCGGACGGGGACAGTGGGAGAGTGCGGGGAAGAACTTGCCGATTTGATCGGTAGATTTCAACTCTTCGCGTTCGGAGTTCAGGATTATTCCTTCGACGCATGTCTACAACGATTTGTGCTTTTTCTGTTTCAACTGTCAGCTGAGTGCGGTCCGAACTAGTCATGCACCCGCTGTTTACTTACACTGCACGCACGCTCCATGCATGTGTTTTGGTCCTCGAGAAGACTGTACGCTCATTTTGCCCTCGCTTTTTTCAGGTATTATCTCGTGTACTTCGGTTCTGGTTTGCAGCGTTGATGATTCGATCCAAAACACAAAGACCAATTTTGAACATGCATGACTTCTCTCTGTCGTCTTGATCGAGTGGGGTGGAAACTTTCAACATTCATTCCTCAATACTTTCTTTCACCCCTTTCTTTCTTCGTTCTTTCCTCCCTTCGTTCTTTCCTTCCTTTCTTCTCCGTTCGTTCATTGACTCAATTCTCTCCCTCCCTCCCCGCCTCCCACTCCCTGCTTCTATACATCCAGACTTACATTCATTCATTGATTGGTCCGAGCGTTCGTTCAACAAGTTTGTTCGTTTGTTCGTTCTCTCGCTTGTTGATTCTTTCGCACCGTGGACTTATTTTTTGCCCCCTTCCTTCCTTCCTTCCCTCCTTCCTTCCTTCCTTCCCTCCTTCCTTCCTCACTCCGTTCCTTCCTTCCTTCCTTCCTGTCTTCTTCCCTCTGTTCCTTCTTTCTCCATTCCGCATTTAATTTTTCCCTGTCGTTTTTTTTTTTTTTCAAAATCTTTTCATCAACTTAGCACATTTATCGACTTTTCCCTATCTTGATCCTTCTACTTTTTGACTTTGACCCTATACATACCAGTAATTTGACTTTTTACTAGACTTTTTACTGGTCAGGTTTTATTTTTATTTATTTATTACTGATGAAATTCCTCCATACCATCACTAGTAATTTTATCAGTAAATTGAACAGAAATTTAACACTACTCAGTGTCTAATAAGGATTGCTGACATGCGCAGAGCTAGGCAGAGAGGCTCCGCTTGGTCGATCTCAGCCTCAGTGAGTGTCATTGATCTGTACTAGCTCTTTTGATAATTCGTATGCCGGGGGCGAGTGGGGTGCTTTTTGCCCTCCTAAAGCGGTGCATTTCCGCAAAAAACTCATTCTCATAATTAGTAAGGAGTTAGAAGCTGAAACTTTGTGTAAGAAGACGTTGTAATGATAGAAAAAGAACTATGAAACAGATTTTTTATAGAAACATAGGCTGTCATACAAATTTTTTAATTTTGAGGCCATTTTTTAACGGTTTTGAATAGTAAGAAAAACGGTATGAAACTCATAAAATTTGTATAGCAGCCTATATTTCTAGAAATGATATAAAAAATCTGTTTTGTGAGGTGATTGTCAGGAAGTCTGGGCTTATGGGGCACTGAACTAGAATTAGCATTGCTTAGCTCGGGCTGGGCCTGCGTGAGAACGGCATAGCTCACGGGCGCGCGCGTATAATGACTGATTGATATGTGAGCATGCGCAGTGATGCAATCAGTAGATTAAATATAAGAGTGGGTCTGATTCCAAGAGTTATCGTATGAGGTTTGACTACTAGACTTACCGACTTCTCCCCTAGAACTATGTAGACTTTGACAAGGAGTATAGTAGCGCTAAAGTACTCTCTTCTAGAAGCTACTGTTACTTATGAGCCCGTACGCCTCTTACAGTTGGTAGCAAAGCTTTTGGTTGCACAGGGGCAGACAGTGTGGTGTGAGATGAAAGGAAGTAAATTAATGAAGACAGGTGGGCTAGCCACGTGAATCACCAGGTTGTGTAGAGTGTTGTGGCAGCCAGATGATTGAGAGCCTAGAACAGATTAGACTCTTTTCAGCTCTGTTATGCTGTTTCATTCTGTCTTGAATTTTATGGTGTTTTCGAGGGAAGATAAGGAGCTGAAAAGGTCTGAAAGGTGTTTTTGCTTTCTACCACTTGTGACGAGAGAGCAGTATGAACGGAACATTGCTGGAGAAATGGAGGAGAACTTGGAACCGAAAGCAGGGAGAAATAGGGAGAAGTGAGGGGGAAGATCGATGAGACTCAGTCTGACTTCTAACCCTGATGACGTCATGGAGCACCGGATGCTGTTGCTCACTGAGAAAGTGCCCCGGAACGGCAGCTGCGCTTGTATTTATCGGCATCACCAGTAGATTCCTGGAAACCTGGAAGAACCGCTTCTGCTTTTGTTTTTGCTGTTTATGTCTAGGTTTGGGTATGTATAATTTGAAGGGAAGGAAGGCTGGAGTAAGGAAAGAGACAGAAGGTAAGCCGGCAGTGGGTTGTGAGTGGTTAGTTGTTTTTTTTGTTATAATTCCTATCTTTTTGGTTATATTTCTACGTCTGCTCTCTGTTTTTTGTGAATGTTGAAAAGGTGGAAGGAAAGATGAAATGAAGAGGTAGATGTAGGTAGATAAAGAGATGGGAATTGCAAAGGTAGATGCAAGGAAAACATGTAGAGGTGTGTGGTGGAGGTTGGTGTTGTATTGTTACTTTATGGGTTGATCCTTTCATCTCTCTGAATCTCTCTAATTGTCTTCTTTCTCCGTTTGTGAAATATAAATAGGTGATAGAGATAGTTGGGGAGAAAGGAAAAAAAAAATGATGAAAGAGAGAGACGGAAGCCTTAACCAAGGCAATGGGGTGAGGGTAAGTGTGTTCTTTTTATCTGTTCTCTAATCTTTCCCTCTGTTCGTCTGGACATAGGAGAACACTGTACAAAAAAGAAAGAGGGAAAAGAATTGAAAGGGAGACTGAAAAATGAAACAAAGAGAAAAATCAGACACTCTGCAAAGGAAAGACAGGAGAGAAGGGTGAGCGAGGGTAAGAGGTCGACACATATGGATTTCCAATGTTCGGTTGATTTCGAAAGTGGTATGATCTATGTTGGGACAAACCCAGTATTTGAATACGAAGTCATGCAGTTCGGGGCCCCTGCGGCTGGGCCGCTGCAGCGGACTGTATAATTTCATTGAATGGTGGGCCCCCTTCAGTCGACTACCATTCATATCGAACGTGAGAGCTCGGTCGATCGCCGGGAATGAAGGATTGTATTGATCTATGTTGGTTTATTTAAAAAGAAAGAAGAGAGCTTCACTGAGATTTTTATAGTCAAAGGGCACATGTCGACTAATTTTTAGGAGTGTGTGCTTTGTGCTGCTTTCTGCTTTCTATCTGACTGGATGGTGTTTTGTTAATAACCTCTGAGACGACTGTCATGCTCACTTAGTGTGCAGTCTTTCACAGAGCTTTCAAAGCCTCGAGTTTCCTGAGTGCGTGCAGTTGAGCTCCTTATGCTCTGTCTGCAGTCGCTTCATATGAGAAAAACCGAGTGTGTGTGCGTTTTAGGTATGCGTTGCTTGGGGAGTGCGCGGAGCACATACAAGAGTGGCCGTGTTTTGTTTGCCACCTATATTTATGGCTGGCTGCATTGCGTGATTCCTACTCGGTCAAAAGAAGACAAAGGAAGGAAAAATGACGTCCAGTGACTCGAGTCTATCCCCTGTCTGCACGTGTATTCTGGGCTGGGCACTGCACATGCTATTGTAAAGTCTCCCAGTGAATATTAGTGATTAAGTGAGACTCAGTCCCTCCAATGATCCTGAATGGGAAGATTCTGGACAGAGAGAGTGAGTGCATCCAGTCAGAAATCACTGGAATCCCCTGAGACAGTCGCATGCATGAATGCCTTGCGTTTGCGATGCATTGGATGCGAAAACCATGTGAATGAATCTTTGATCTCGCTTGTGCGTGCTTGGGAAGCTTTGGACGCCTTTTGTGTACCATCTTAGGGATGCCCTCAGATGAGATCGCAGAAGTGCAGATCGATGTCAAAGCGAGAGGAGACTTGCACAAGGAGAGTCTCAGGCCAAAGTCATGAGTCAGAGTGTCTGATGCATTGTCGGATATATTGTTTGATGCCTTATTTGATGCATTGTAAATTGTTAATATTCCCACCTACCCTCCCTGTGAGCGAACATGGGTGAAGTGCATGCTTAAATTTGAACCAAGCATGGACGTTGGTCTGGTGGGCGGGTATGTGTGAGGTGATTGCCAGGAAGTCTGGGCTTGTGGGGCACTGAACTAGAATTAGCATTGCTTAGCTCGGGCTGGGCCTGCGTGAGAACGGCATAGCTCGCGGGCGCGCGCGTATAATGACTGATTGATATGTGAGCATGCGCAGTGATGCAATCAGTAGATTAAATATAAGAGTGGGTCTGATTCCAAGAGTTATCGTATGAGGTTTGACTACTAGACTTACCGACTTCTCCCCCGGAACTATATAGATTTTGATAAGGAGTATAGTAGCGCTAGAGTACTCTTTTCTAGAAGCTACTGTTACTTATGAGCCCGTACGCCTCTTACATGTTTCATAGTTCTTTTTTTATCGTTATAACGCCTTCTTATACAAAGTTTCAGCTTCTAACTCCTTACCAATTATGAGAACGAGTTTTTTGCGGAAAAGCGCCGGTCTCCTATACAGAGAGGGGGGCAAAAAGCACCCCACTCGCCCCCGGCATGCGCTATGCTTGTATAATTTTTAGCAGCATTCATATTAATTTAGACTCTCCCGTATATTTTCTCCAGAATAAATAGCCATGTTTAGTGGTTACGTCTTGAAGAAGTCTGTTAATCCAGAGTCGCTATCTAGATAGAACGAAAAGTAATCCACAAGATTCAGAAAAGTAAATTGCATTCAACACGGAATTTAATCAACTCCATAAGGCACGCGCACAGCGCAACACAATCGGCTTGACAAAATTTGAATTTTCGCGGTTCGTCTTGCGGCGGCGGTGCACAGGGCGGCGGCTCATGCGGCTCTTTGTGAATGACATACTGATACTTCTTAACTTCTCCCAAAACAAGTTAAAAACGTGTAGCAGTCACAGGCTCACAGCTTAACCATTCTTATTAAACTAAGTGTAACGTATATAGTATATAGACCGATGTTGGCTCGAATGTTTGTTTGTTTTCCATTTTCTATTTTTTTTTTTCAAGAAATTTTTAACTTTTAAGAAAAAATGAAAACTTGATTGCATGTAATTGAAAAGTATAAAAGATAGCAGTATCTATCTTGAAATTACATACTTATACAATTAAATGAGTCCAGACTCTACAGGTTGTTGTAGAGCCTACAATAGAGGCCAGAGTTGGGTTGAGACCTTAGTTACCCTTAAAAATTGAAATACCGCAAAACTAGCTAGGGTTGTAGGGCATTGGAGCATAGTGGAGCGCAATCCGTTATACTAGACTGCTAGTATCATAGTAGTATGAATTCGTATCACACAAAAATCCGATGATGTGCCTACTAGAAGTTTTCCTACAGATTCGATGGATATCTGATATTTTAGTGTCCCTTCTAGGGTCTCTTTTGAAGGAGGAAATTAAACGCTTTGTGCTGTTGACATGCTTTGTTGCAGGTTCAGTCGTGAGAAAGAAGATCATTTCAAACTTGATGCAGCAACCCTCGTCTCCAGCATTCAGGGATGTCCTGTGCAGCTGGTCATGTGATTCCATTCAAGTGTCCTTAGTACTTCGATCCTCTCACTACGTGATGGAATCAGCTTAATTGCCCGCCCGATGTTGCAACTAATATCTCGGGGTGTTGCATTCTGGGAGGGTCTTGATCTTTTTGTCTTCAAAGTTCTTGTAGGAAGACACCATGGACCAGTGGTCAGGAATGCACGTCAAGATTTCACTGGCAAACAAACAAGACTGTCGGTTCATGCACGCCAGAGAAGCCACCTGGGTCTTGAGGGCTGCCCAAGCACCCTCGCAGTTGGATTTGCTTCCCGCCAGGTTCTCAACACGCGCAGCAACCACATTTGCTAGTTTCAGTGGCTGTTCTTTTAAGAGATTGTACAACTGCTCTGAGGCAGGGACACCAAAAGCAGCCACCATATGTCTCGCCAGAGCGCACCCCCCTTGGAACCCGTCGTCTAGAACCATGCGTTCCTTCATCACCTTTCCTGTCCTTTGTATGTAGACCACCCGATCGTCACCCCAGTGCATGATTCTGTGGACTGCTGCTGCCCCCAGAGCCCACAAAAGACCGAGGTCCTCTTCTGGACTGCTGCCGGTGGCCTTAAGCCCCTTCATTGCGGCAGCAGGGACGAATGAGAGGAATTCTGCGTTCCAGTTCTGGGGTAGGAAGAATTTGTCCAGACAACTCCTGCCCCACCTGCCAATGCCCTCGTCCCTCGCACGCTTCAATTTCACACCCAGCCCCCCCTCCCACAGATTGATGTATTGACTGCACTCCTCCCACATACTCCTCACGTCTTCGAGGGTTCTCCCGTCTCCTTTTCATGGGAAGAATTGAAGGGTGCTCGGGGAAGCCACCGCGGCCTTGTCGACAAGCGGGTCATTGGCAAGAGCAATGTAGACTGTCAGGGCGGCATCAAAATTGGCACTGATGCTCAGAGCGAGATTCTTGCAATGGTTTCCCGCTCCACCAGCACGTTCAGTCTGGTGCAGCTTGAGAGACGAAGTACAGCATGCGGACACAGCCGCCACAATTGTTACCAACTGGAATCTCATCTTGGTCTTCGCGTCTGCCGTTTGCTACGTTGTTTGTTTTTGTGCGTATGTATACATTAGTAGCATCGCCTGCCTTCTCAACGAACCGTCCTTTATGTGACACAGTGACAATATATATAACTGAAGTTTTCTCTTGTTTCTGATCGAATGCATGCATGCTTTTCCCCGCCCGGACGGCCTGCATGCATCATTGCATGCAATTTTTATTCGGTCGGACCGAATATATTTTTGAATATTTTATTCTTCCTTTTTTTTCGCGCAAAACCGCGCGCATGCACCCGTGCCTGCATGCATCGCATGCATGTCATTTTTTTGTCATGGATGCACTGTCGACCAATGTCAGATGCACTCCTCGGACGCACTGAGCCTTCCTTCTTGTCGATCAAGTCCGCGTGAAAGTGGAAACTGCAGCGTCATGGAAAGGTTCAGTCATGCAAGGGCTCTAGTATTAATATGTATATAAGCAGAGCGGGTGAACCTCTGCATATCGTGAAAAAAGCACCCCCTCCTTTTTTTGTGTCTTTGAGCGATGCGTGTCCTCCTCATGTCCTCCTTTTCAGTGATGGGGATTTCACTCCAGCCTCCTTCTTCCGCGTTTGCGTTCTTGCGGAGCAGCGGAGTTGTGAAGATCGGTACGCCCTCTGCATCTATGCACTTCTTCTCGCTGAGAAGCCTGAACCCATCTATCTCTCAACATCTGCGCAGTTCCTTGCACACAGCATCTGCAGTCTTGAGGGAGGAAGGAGACGGAGACGGCGGAGACGGCACAGTGACAGTGGAGACTGTCTTGCAGAACGCGATTTCGGAGTTCAAACGGAGAGACGTGGAAGAGCCAGAATTATCTGCTCAGTGGCTCATGGCAAAGGTCACTGAGACTGTGTTTTTTCCTGATTGTTTGTTTGAGCTGTCAAAGGTTCTCCTACAAGACATGCGTACCGCAGACCGAGCTTTCCCTCGATCAATACCTCTGCGCCACCCTGATTTGCAGATTCTTGACTGCGGGTATTCTCTTTCGGCAGTGAGGTCTCATGGACGGAGACGACTATCGCTGGCTGAGTCGTCGGCGTTCTATGAACTTTGCCAGAGAAGGAACAGGTCAGACTTTGGGCGATTTCTAGAGCACTGTGCGCGTATACAAACGGAGATGAATAACCCGTCTACATGCGTTAGTTGCAGTGCTGACGTCTCGAAATGTTTGTGTCTCAGATCATGTTGCACTGGTTTCCTTCAGATGCCCCCTAGCTGGTGTAAATGGACTCTTACGTACGGTGTTTCTGTGGGTCTTGACCTCTTGCTCTCTTTTCTCCTTTGTCCGCGAGACTGCCCTTTCCTTTTTTTTTTTTGCCTCTTTCTCTCCTTTTCTCCTGCCCTCCCCGCCCCCCCTCTTATCTCCCCATTTCTCTCTCTCGCTTCCTCTC
>JAHBMJ010000587.1:2115-26060 GCA_018398765.1 Chromera velia | reverse complement strand
CCCCCCCCCGCCCACGCCCTCTATGTGTGGGTGCGTGCAGACACGAACCGATTCAGTACATTGCGAGGAACTGTATGTGTGTATGTATGTATGTATGCATGTATGTATGTATGTATGTATGTATTTATGTATGTATGTGTGGGTGTGTATGTGTGCGTGCAGACACGAACCGATTCAGTACATCGTGGGGGAATGGGACTTCTTCAACCTGCAGCTCTCTCTGAGGCCCCCTGTGCTCATCCCCAGACCTGAGACGGAGGAACTTGTGGAACTCTTCTTGGCAAGGTGCAAGGTGGCGATCGCGGAATTGCGAGAAGGGGGGTCGAGGCGGCGTCTGCGGTCAGTTCATAAACGAGAAAGTGCTGCATCGGGAAGGGAGGCACGTCTCTGTTTTGAAGTCTTCATGTCCCTTTGATCTTGTTTCTTTCTTTCGGGTCTTCCTCCACTCTCGCCGTTCTGTTCGCGCTGCTTTCTGTGTTTAGCTCTCTTGTATGTTCTCAGGTTCTCGTGAGATGTCTTTTCTGCGGAGAGTTGCACACGTGTGTGTGTGTGTGTGTGTGTGTGTGTTCTTCCTGTGCAGCATTTTGGATATTGGTGCTGGTACGGGTGCCATCGGACTTGCACTCGCGCAAAGTCTGGGCGACAGCTGCCAGTCAGTCGTCTCTCACATTCCAAGCCGGAGAGGCAGAGAAAAAGATAGACAGAGAGGCACAGCGGCTGAGAGACTGACTGACTGACTGCCTGACTGACTGACCGACCGACCGACTCACCGACTGACTGCCTGACTGCGTGACTGACTGCCTGACTGCCTGACTGACTGCCTACCTGCCTGCCTGCCTGCCTGACTGACTGACTGACTGACTGATTGACTGACTAGACTGACTGACTGACTGACTGTCTGTCTGACTGACTGGCTGACTGACCGACTGACCGACCGACCGACTCGCCGACTGACTGACTGACTGACTGACTGACTGACTGACTGTCTGACTGACTGGCTGACTGACCGACTGACCAACCGACCGACTCACCGACTGACTGACTGACTGACTGACTGACTGGCTCACTGAATGACTGACAGTCTGGTAGACTCACAGACATGCAGACGCTTGGCAAGACAAAGGTTGGATGCAGAAGTCCATCGACTCTCTTTGCTCTCTCGCTCTACACCTCCATTTCTTTCCCTTCTCTCGATTGTTGCTATTCCACACGCCGCTTTGTGCGTGTGTGCAGTGTTGACGCAATTTCTTTCACACAGAATTCTTTTTCAGGGAGTGTGTATGAAAGAAAATTCTGTATGAAAGAAAATGTGTGTGTGTATGCAGTGTTGACGCAATAGACATCAGCCCCGAGGCCGTCGCCCTCGCGAAGGAGAACGCGAAAGCCTGCTTAGGTCCTTCCCGTGTCAAGTTGAAAGAGGAATTCCCAAGCAGAGAGGGAGGACTGAACGGGGAAGAGGAGGTGTTTGAGTCAAGCGACGGAGGCACTTACCGTGTGGGTCTGGCTTCTGTTCTCCTTTTTCCTCAAGCGTTGAGCCGTTCCGAGGAGGCAGAGCTGCCTTGGGGGAATTATGACCTGATTGTCAGCAACCCCCCGTACATCCCCTCTGCAGATCTCGACGGTCTGCATGAACAGGTCAGACAGGCGTCGGGTGTTCGTGTGGAAAGACTGGAGTGTGAAACACGGGGTGGGATGCGATCAACACTCGAAATCACACGTGCCCCCCCNNCACACACACACACACACACACACACACACAGAGAGAGAGAGAGAGACGTGGGTGGAGACACAGTTAGAACCGAAAACGGACAGATGAATAAACAGACACAGATAGAGGGATGGGTAGAATGAGAGAAACGAGCAGGAGGCTGGGCAACCCCAATTTGAGTTGAGGTGTGCATGTGGATGCCCTGCATGCATGCGTGTATGTGTGCAATCAGGCGGCGTCGCTCTGCGTTGTTGTCTTTTCCCATCCGGTGCATACATTCATTCTTCTTTTCCCTTTCCGTTCCCCCCCTCTTCTGTTGATTCTTCCTTCCTTTTTTTGGAAGGAAGTCGGATCGATTTCTTTCGCCTCAGCTATGTCGGACGGTTCTCTGAGAGCCTCTTGGCATACCACTTGCGTGTACGTTGCGCATCATCTCATCTCATCCCCTTTTTTCTTTTCGTTTCGTTGTAGTGCACTATTGCTTAGAGTATCAATGCTCATTCTAGTTCATTTGACTCTTGACTGGCCGTCCCTTTCCTTCCCGGTCTCCTGCAGGTGACCGATTTTGAGGATCTACTTGCACTGGACGGAGGTCTGTCTGTGGGTTGCGAAGGAATATTTTTTCGATCCACTTTGGTTTTTGTCATCTTTTCGGAATGATGTGACGAGACAGATGCGTTTGTACATACATCTGCGCCTTCCGTAGTGACCGCAAATTTTATGTTTCCATTTTCCTCCACAAGACTTCGTGGTGAGGTGCTTAATTGTATCTTTGTGGAAATCCTTTTTCACGAGTTTGCAACCAGTTCTCCATTTCTCTGCCGCGGCGACCAATCAAGGGTTTTCTAGTCGCTTCAGAGGCCATGCCGTGTTTTTGATATTTTTTTGTACGCAAGTCAGTGTTTATACCATGTGTCTGGAGTTCAGATGTACAGAACACAGAAGAGCGGGTAGAGTGCATCAAGGGGTGTTGTTGGATCATGCATTACAACCCTGAGCTCTCTGTGCATGCAGGGACAGAGGGGCTTCGTGTGATTTGGGAGATCCTGGCCGTCTCTCCTCTGGTCCTCTCGTCTTCTTCCTCGGGGGGCTGTCGGGAGGTCTGGATGGAAGTCGACGCGTCCCATCCTGAGGCTCTTCAGGCCGTTTTGGGAGGCAACTCGGATGGAGGGGGGGGTGAGATGAAACGGTCTGGAGGGGGGTCTTCAAGTTTGCTTCTGCAGTCGGTTCCTTCGGAAGTTTCTCGCCGGGGGGTTCGGTTGAAACGGTGGATGAAGGACCTGAGTGGGAACCCTCGATTTGTTGTCTTCTCGATCCCTGACAGGTAACTAGCCGTGTCAATGCATAGGCACATAATTTCTATTTGCAGTGATTATGAAGGCCAGATAAAGAGCTGTCAAAGCTGTAGCATGGACAAGCTATTTAATATAAAAAATAGTAATGGTTTACACTTTTCAACGATCAAATCATATTCCAGCACTATGTGGATTTTCTCTTAATAATTGAATTCTTTTGAGGCATGTACATATAATTGAAGTTAAAGCTAAAATTTAAAATTTTGCAAACTAATAGCTCCCATGTATACAGCTAAGAATATCGTGAAACAACTTATGAACTGCTGTCTCTTTCTTTATTTTACTAACTGCATATCAATTTTTTCTCTGCAATTCTCAGGTATAGAAAAATAGCATTACGCAATTTTAGGCAGAACTCTTTAATTCTAAGCTATTCCAACCTCCTCATCGTCAAACTGGGTCCATTGAGTGCAAAGCTTGTCACAGTGCTCATAATGCATATCGATATAAATTCAAAATTCTTTGAAGGCATCTAGACGGCTCAGACTCAGTGATAACTTAATGCAATTAACTTGATTGTATTAGGCCTTTAGTAGCTGATGATTGGGCCCTAGCTTAATTTTCAGGGGCCGCGTGACATGGCCGTAACAAAATTTTGCATGAATGACTGGTCGGGCCCTTGAAACACAATTTACACCGCATGCAAGGCACGCAATAATACACGTTTTTTTTTATGCAAAAAATGTTGCATGCATGCATGCATGCATGTCATTGCATTGATTGACATGACGGAGACCACGAATTCTGTTCTTGGCCCAATTCAAAGTTTGACCTTCAGTCAGTCGAATGACGTCGAATGACCGCACATGGTTTATGGTTGTGAGTGGAAGGAAGGTGAGTAGACAAGATTTTGTCATCTTTTGTCCTTGTACGTCTGTTTAATTTAATTATCCGAAACTTGGAGCATGCAGGTAGAGGCTTTCCAGGGGTTCCACCCCCGATATCGCCTGTGGGGCAACAGTGCGAAGACTTACTCTTTTGGAGAGGTGAGTCAGGAAGTGCCTCTTTGCTGCCCTCAACTCTTTCCTGAAGTGCATGCATGGGTTCTTTTTTTTGCACTAACTGGATGAGCATCTGTTGTCTGCATAAGTCTGCCCATTCAGTACAGCTCGTATGCCTCTGACGCAATGTCTAACCGGTAGAAATTTGAAAATGCATTTGTGCCGAGGTGTAAACACGAGCACAAATTTTAATCTGGCTTCATTTTGATCTTCTTGCATGGCCCGGCTTGCCCGCTGCATGCCCACTTAGCGTGTTGCGGCCCTCACAATAGTAGAACCAATGAGTGGTTGCACTCATGCAGGAAGAAGACCCTGAAGTTACGAGCCCCCAACAAGAACCCGCCGCTGCCAGCGCCCCTCAACGCCGTTTCACCTCCGCGCTTCGGCCTCTGTTCCTTTGATGCCCTCCCTTGACCCCGAGGGGGACCTTCTCCTTCAGCAGCAACTCCACTTGGCAGGTCTGCAAGCAGATAGGCAAGCACTGATGTCAGCTTGGCAGACATGTAGTCAAACAGTCAAGCAATCAGGCAGACAGCCAGAAAGGCGGACAGGAAGCAATCAGGCAGACAATCAGGCAGAAAGGCAGAGAGGAAAGCAATCAGGTAGACAGCCAGAAAGGCAAACAGAAAGCAATCAGGCAGACAATCAGGCAGAAAGGCAGAGAAGAAAGCAATCAGGTAGACAGCCAGAAGGGCAGACAGGTATGCAGTGGGTATGTGGATATACGTGTGCTCGCGCCTCTACGTGTGTGTGCATGAGAGAGGGAAAGAGGGAGTAAGTGGGTGGGGGGTGAGTGAGTGATTTGCAGTGGTGTGTATGCGTGCGTGCGTGTGTGTGTGTGTGTGTGTGTATGTGTATGTGTGTGTGTTTGAGGGAGAGAGAGAGAGAGAGAGAGAGAGAGAGAGAGAGAGCGCGCGCATGTGTATGTGTATGCGTATATATATATCCGGTGCATGTATGGCTATACGTATGTATATACCTTGTTGTGTCTGCATGACGAAGCTACGAGATTGAGAAAGAGAAAGCTGCGTGGAGGCAGAATTCGGTACAGCGGCTCTGTTGTTTGCAAGAGGGAGACAAAATCAAGCCCACCAACCTTCTGTTACTAGTCTTTGAGCGTCGACAGCACTTTCGGTAACCCACTTTGCTGGAAGTACTGTTGTCTTGAACGGAATCGAAGATCGTTTGCAAGGTGTTTCGATGTCAGGGACAATTTGCGAGGTAGAGGCGATCAGGGGTGGGTTTCACCCTAGATACAGGCTCTGGAGCTATTCTGCGAAAGAGTACTCCTTCGGGGACACAGACACAGACAATGATTCCAACAACGACTCGCCATTGGTCGGTCTTTTCTTGCCAAGGTATGTCCGGAATAATAAATTTCTCTCACATGCATAGTCATCTGATTTCCTTTTTCAAAAGTCTACTCCTTCACTCATTCGCTCAATCAGCTTGCAATTCCTTCACTCACGCATCTATATAATCTTGTGTACTTCACTGGTTGCAAATGGGCACGACAGAAGGGAATGGGGAGAGGCCAATGGGAGACAAACGAGCAGAAAAAGATTCACAAAGTCCTAGAGAAAGTCTCATTAGAAGAAGTCAAGTCTTCATCGTGCACCTGTCTCTCTTCTTTCTTCGCAGGTACAACAGCATTGACGAACCAGCTCTTTGGCGCTTCCAGTATGACTGCAGAGGAAGAAGAGCCCAGGGACATGCTTGGTGAGTTGGTACAGCATTTTGCATGGACTGACCTTGTGGCGAAGCTTGCATATACATTTTGTGCAGCTTCTGTTTCGATCTCTTTTAGGCTCTGCAAGGCCACCTGTGTTTGCCATCAAACCATGAAGGCACCTTGACGTCCTCGCCCTCCTACCCGAGTCTCTAGTCCAGTTTCAACAATTTGCTGATTCGCCCCCTCCCTCAACATGCATGCATCCTCTTATACAACAAGACTTTCACCCCCCTCCTTGTGCTGGGCACTCTTCATGAACAACAGGTCCTGGAGAGAAGAAGGGAGGAGAGGTGCAAAACTGTCCCGAGGAGGCACATGATCCTCCGTAGTGACACCAAGGTAGGTTTCTGTCGCTGCCCCCTCCCTCCTTCCTCCAATTAATCTCTCTCCGATCTAGGTCCGGAATGACAAATTTCTCTCACATGCATGCATGGTCATCTGATTTCCTTTTTTGAAAGTCTACTGCAAGGGATAGTCTGTTCTTGTAATTTTTGTGCATTGAATCTCGTTACTGCACCGAACCAGTGCATGTGCCTTCTTTCCGCTTTCCTTGGCTGGCAGGGGGGACTGTCTGGAAGAGAAAATTTCCGCCTTCAGAGAAATTTGGCCGGTGCTCAAGACTAAGTCTTTACAGAACAAGTCAGTCCACCGCATGTGTATTGGCATTGCGTTTCACTTTTATCCATCACAAACTGGTCCTTTCACTATTGCGAGCAGGGGAGCTAAGCAAAATAGGACCACTGACAGTGTGGGTAGCGTCGCTGCATCATAACTTTTCTCCATTCGCAGACATAGTGACGAAATCTAAAGGTTTCTCTCAACAGTAGTCGATCTATAGGCTGCCCGCTCTTTCTCTCCACGACGCTATCAGCAGACGTCTTCCTCTGTCCATCTCTTTCCAAGTGGTTGCATTCCAACAGAGTAAGTGATCGAATAGGCATAGCTGCATGAGCCCATGACTGTGCTGTTGATTTCGTGTCACCGTAGTCCAGCCTGTTGGGTTTATGTGGTACAACCATACACGTGCTTGTCTATCAAGCCGACTTCAGATTTTCCTCCCGACGGTAAGCTACGGCTTTCCCGTAGGGGGTGTACGTCCTCGATGTGGAGGATGTCTGTGCGTTCTTAATTGTGTCATTTGTCTTGAGATGAGAGGAGGGTCGAGGAGCTGGGGGTCGACGGCAAGATCATCAAGCAGCTAGAGCTAGAATCTTAGGGCTCCGACGTCATCGCAGCAGCAAGAAACGTGAAGGAAGGGCGAAGTGAACGCAGCAGTACATATTCGGGCTGGGTTCTCATCAATGAGTGCATGCGACCACATGTGCCATTTGACAGCAATTTTGTCGCTTTGTGTCTTTCACTTGACTACCTCCCTGATGGTTCCCATCAAATCTCTGTTCTTAAGCAGAATCTCTCTCGTTCCTCTCGGTTCCTTATTCAAACATTTGCAGGAGAGGGACTGAGAGGGGCCTGAAAAAGAAACGTGAAAGCCGCGGTCAGTCACATGGAAAGACAAACGCACAAAACCCACATTTTTCTTTCTCTGTATATATATATATATATATATATATATATATATCGATCCCCTCTTTCATTTTCTTTTCAAATGGACAGACAGGTTTCTCTCTCTCTCTCTCTCTCTCTCTCTCTCTGTGTGTGTGTGTGTGTGTGTGTGTGTATGTGTGTGTGTGCTCTTTCTCTCTCTCTCTTTATCTGTGTGTGTATGTGTGTGTGTGTGTGTGTGTGTGTGTGTGTGTGTGTGTGTGTGTATGTGTGTGTGTGTATGCGTGTATGTATGTGTATGTGTATGTGTGTGTATGTGTGTGTATGTGCGTGTGCGGGGCATATCGGGGCAAGTGAGTGGCTCATTGTCTTTGCTTATTTGAATTTTTGCCCGTAACTTAACTCTGTGTGTGTGGGAGAGTTATGTGGATTGGGAGGGCCCAATCGGCTCTTTATAATTCCAACGCCTCTTACCTTTCATGCATACCTCTACTCCTACCACACACACAGAGTTAAGTTAGCAGGTAATCCTGGATTATTGGTTAACCCCTCATGCTATGCCTGTCTCACCCATATAACCCTCTCACAAAGTGTCTGTAGCCTCGCAGTCTCCTGCTCACCTACTCCCATTACCCCTACCTATTCCTATTAACTCTGTGTGTGTGGGTTGGTTGGGAAGATCGATTATTCGTATGCCAGGTATAATATTAGCAGAGGTCTCTTCCTGTTCAACTCTACCATCCTACCGTACATCCGATTGAGCTCCTAATCTTCCCTCACCGCCTCCTACCACACACACAGAGTTAAGTTAGCAGTATACTATGTAGAGTTATAAGTGAAGAGGTATTATTAACCAATCTCAACCAACATAACCACAAACTCCAATAGAAGAGACGCGTTTTTCTTTCTGTTTGGCAATATTCAAGCAGGTTACTTACTAATTGTCTATGAGTCTGTCTTCCTGTCTGGGTGTTTTCCTATCCGTTTGCGATTTGACGCAAATTCACTCTGCGAGCGCTTACTCGAATTGTTGTTTGGCTGAATTCCTTGTTTACTTTGCGAAAGGGAGGTCTCAGTCATCAAAAGAAAAAGAAAACCCGCGCCTACTTGGCATACGTGTTTTGAATCCTAGCTCCTTTCCCCTGTTTACTTCCTTGCAGAGTAAAAGACAGGAAGAGGAGGGGGCTCACGCCAAGGACGGCACCTGGAAGGAGCAGGGCAAGCTCATCGTCTGGATGGCACCCATTGTCGCCCATCGTCAGTCTGAGTCTGCGCACGACTTTGTTGTTGTATTAGAGCGGCAACACCGGGAAGGCAGTGATCAGGCCGGTGTCGTTCAGCCATAATTAATTCGACCATGCAGCCAAAACATTGTCACTCGAACGGTATAGCAATGCAAATAATTTTTTGTCAGAGAGGTACAGAGACGCAGCCAAGTCATGCACTTCGAAACAATCTCTTCGGTCAGGAGGCTGTAAGTCCATTCTAAAAATGAGACGCTCCACCTGTGAGATCGTTTGAAAACGATCGGATGGAATCAAAAAATGTATGTTTCTTCTCTTAAAGAGCAAAACGGGCAAAGTGGAAGATGTGACAACGAATCTGGTACAAGGTTCTTCTGTCTCTTTTCCTTCTTGTCCTCCCGCACGCTCTCATCGATCCTTTGTGTTTCCTCTCCTGTTTGCTTAATTGCCTGTAAACTCTGGCCTTCTGCCAGGGCAGTCCATCCGGAGATCCACCTACTGTCCTTCTAGCTCCCTTCCATACCTGTACTCCCTTGCGGGGGGGCAAAGGCACAGACATCACCAACTGCACGCCCAACTACAAGGACATCAGCAAGGACGCAGTCGCGGCCCTTATTCCCGCCCAGCAGGACTGGGACCTCCTCCCTGTATGCATGGGTACAAGAGGGATTGGGAGTTGGTGCGGTACTACCAAATATGGAGGGCACACGGAACTTGTGACAGAAGGGCACGCAGTCGGTGGGACTGTTAATTGTCTGTTTCTTTCGTCTGGCCCGCCTTCCCTGCTTGTTCTGGTGAAAAAT
The DNA here is from genome assembly GCA_018398765.1 of Chromera velia. Classification (NCBI taxonomy): domain Eukaryota; family Chromeraceae; genus Chromera; species Chromera velia. The sequence goes on along the minus strand of JAHBMJ010000587.1, from coordinate 16,714 downwards.
TGAAGCGCCGACCGAGTTGAGATATCGGGGTGTGCGATGCCTACATGTGTGTCCGTGATGTGCTTCTTTTGTTTCATAATTTGCTGTCACATACATCTTGGTCATTCACGATTCGCCATGCCCCTCCAGAAGTCATGCATCAAACACATTGGGTGCTGAAGGCAAAACAATGAGTGGCAGAGGGGAAGGAAGCACTGCGAATCTACCAAATAGAAGAAGTTCATGCACGTGAAGATACTCGGGAAGGGAGGGAAGGAGAGGGAAGAGGCAAGAAGGGAAGAGCAGGCGAGCTAGAGGAAAGGAAGGTGGAGCGAGTAGTACAGAGGAAGGAGATAATAGTTTTTGTCCTGTCATCGCATGTCATTCTCTGGAGTACCAGGTTGCAGAATAGCGATCTGGTCTTCAGTGTTTGTGCGCTGCTGAACGGTGGGCCTTGGGAGGGTTTCTGGGAATCATTTTGAAGTGCCTTGTCTGTTTAGTGATATGGAGGGGGGCCCGAGAAGCTTTGAGAGGTCTTTGACTTTCAATGTCCACCTGACTCCAAGAAAAACTATAATCAGCCACTTATAGAGAGGCGGCGGCGGGCATGCAGTGGTCGGCCCGACTTGGCCAGTCCCGAGCCGCGGCGTTGCTTATCGGGGCAGTGCGGCTGGAGGCATTACGGAGAGCATGCATGCATTGATCCATGTTGTGAAGTTGATTCGTACAATACTTCGAGTGATTCGATAAAGCAACTCTCAATAGATGAGAGCAGAAGCCGGACAAAAGTCGTGCAGTATTATTCCTGTATAGAGAACCGTAAGATTGACTGGACTATCCTTGACTGGACTCTCTAGTTCATTATATGGTAGTAGTTGGTTCTTTCCTCCTTCTCCTCTTCAGGGTCTGTTGGTCTCCATCAGAGTGTATCTTTCCCTCTCTGATGCCAACTTTGGACGGAGACCAACCTCGTGGGGCTGACGGTCGTTTCATCTCGAAAGACTCGTCTGATCAAAGCCCTAGCCCCTCTGACTTAGATATTCTTACCGCCAATGTCACCAAATTGGCGCAAATATTTCTTTCTCAGTCGGCTTCTGTCCCGTCTCCAACTCCTACCCCCACCACTGATACGGGGAAATTCGCCCCATGGAAGTGCAAGCTCCCCTGTAAGGATACGCACGGGGGTTGAGTCGCGATTGTCAAGGCGTTTAAAGACCACTGCAAATTGCAGCCTGCCAGTGCGCCGTCTGACATCCATGCAGCAGCATTCTGCCAGGGTTTGCAGAAATACCCTGAGCTCTATGATCTCGTCTCGGATCTCTCACCTCCCGAGTCCGATGATGTTGAACACTGCAAGAACCTTATCTTGCAGTCATTGGGGGAGACTGAACACAAGCGGATGTTCACAAACTTCTGCTCTCTCTTCACCCTGTCCACTTCCGACTCCCCCAACGTTGAGAAGTACATTGAGACGGTAAAGTCGGCCTGTCGAGTAATTTCCCGTCTCTCGTTGCAGGAAGAGGTTGTCCCTGTGTGGTCCGGGGGGGGGGGACAAAACTGATCTCAGCACATGGAGGGTAGAGAATAAGCTCGTTCCCCTCCTTGACCCCCTTACCTGTCGTCAGGGGCAGCTGGCCTCCCTGGTCCTCATCAACGGGATCTCCAACAGCACCGTGCGTGCGAATGTTGAGAGCAGCATCGCCCCCCATATGCCTTTCGACAGCGATGACGGTGCAGTAACAAAATTCCGTCACTTTGCCCAGCCTTCTTGTTTCTCCCGTCTCCCTGCCACCCCGTCTGTTCTAGAGCAAACGCACGGCGTGAACATGACCGGTCGCTCCACTAACGGCCACCCTCGGTCCCGTACGAGTGGGCCGTCTCGCAGGCGCCCTCACTGTGAGCACAGGAGCCACCGTCTCGAAGAGTGCTTGAAACAGCACTACTGCAGCGACTGTGATCACTGGGGATATAAAACTGGTGACTGTGAACTCGCCCGTGACCACTTTGCCCTCTTGAGGGCCTACGGCTACAGCGGGGGTGGGGGCAGGTCCGGAGGGAACGGGGACGGGCAGGGAAAGAGGGGCAAACAGCCTACAGGGTGAGGAAGGGGGCGTGCTCGTCAGCAGGGAGGGGCCCTGACTGGCGAGACGAATGAGTCAGAGGCATCGGATGCAGATTCGGACGCCTCCCCTGCAGCTGCCGCTGCGGGACATTTATCAAAGTCAGTTTTTTCTCTTCCGGTTTCTTCTGGTTTCTCTTTTGACGGTTTTACGTGTTTGCTTAATCTGGGTGTAAGTGGCACTACGTGCACTCATGGCTGGCTGAACAAGCATGCTGAAGAGTCAGGGTTGCAGTGGACTGAGACTGATTTGCCGAACCCTCTTTTAGTTGTGACTGCTTGTCGAATGAAAGTGAGGATGCGGCGCCGTGCCACCATTCCTTGCAAACTGAATGGGCAGCCCGCTGTGTTGAAACCCTCCATCATGGAAACAGAAGCAGTCACCCTCTCACTCATCGGCAATCAACGTCTCATCAAACTAGGCGCGCGATTTGACTATCAGACTGGATCCCTGGAACTCCCCTCTACCGTTATCAATTTTCTCCATGCAGAAAATGACCTGTTTTTTCTGCCTCTGGAGATAGACAGGACTTCCCCGCCCGAGTCCCCACCCGTTTCGAATTCCCATTCCGTGTCTCCAGAGGCCGTTGCGGTGGGTCCTGCATTGCCTGTGTCCCCTTCGTTGTCTCCTTCTCCTGTTGTCCTTGCAAATGGGCACCTCCCCGCTCGTTTGAAGGCAGCCAAACAGAGGAAGCACCAACGAGGAAATCGCACCCAGTCTCATGTTGTGAAAGCCCATTCGGGAGAATCTGCTGTCTCTCCCCCCGTTTCTTCATCTTGTGATAGTTCTCCAGCCTCTGCTCAGCAGCCCCAATCTTCTTCCTCACAGGACCCCCCTCCCATATCAATAAAAGCCACTGTTGATGAACTCATCCGCGCACATCACGAATAGTTAGGACACGCCGGCATCGAGGCCACTTGGCATTCCCTCCGTGCGTCCCTTTCTGACCTCTTTCCCGGTCGTAGCAGCATTTCCCGCCATGCCGTTCAACGCGCCCTGCTCCCATACATCTGAGCGGGTATGTGTGCGCATGTGAAGCCGAGGCATGGGGGGGACGGCACCCGGGGGTCTTTGAAGGTCGATCGCCCCGGGCAGCGAGTATGTTGTGACCTGGTGATGGGGTTGAAAGGGGAGTACTCGTTGCACATCCAAGATCAGCATGATGATTGGCTCGCCCAAGAGGTAGTCGAAACAAAAGACTCCACCATAATCCATGCTGCCTATGATTGTTGGTCCCGCAGTCTGGAGGGTGACCTCACTCCTGAGGTGATGACCGATCACGGACCCGAATTTCAAAGCAACTGGTATGAGTGGTTGGCTCAGCGGGAAGCCACAAACCCTTTAACCCCTGTGGGCAGCCACCACTCTCTCGGCAAAACAGAGCGTTCCCATTGTGAGTGGCTCACGATCTTGCAGGGCATTTTGAGAGATCGTGGTCTTGACGATTCGCATTGGAAGGAGTTTGCTTCTCTTACGATAGTTAAATACAATCGTCAGCCTCGAGGGTCCTCTCACAAGAGCCCCTTTGAGCGACACTGGGGTGCCCAGCCACCCAGTCCTCCCATCGACGCCCTGCGTGACCTTCTTCAGACCTCCCGTCGTCCCTCTGCCGAGACGTCTCCCTTTCCTATTGGCTCGTCTGTTTTGCATCATCACCCCGATCACCCCCGCGCCAAACTTGCCCCCCTGTACACTCCTGCGACTGTGCTGCAGCGCATTAGCTAGCATGTGTTCCGCTTACGTCTCCCTTCAGGACGTCCCATCCTATCACATTGCAGGTGCATCCGTCCCAATAACAGCCCCAACCCTGACCCCGTCTATGTTGTTCCGTTGCCGTTGGACTCCCCTCTCAAGCGTGCGGACACATCCGTTGGGTCTTCTCAGCAGCAGGAGCAGCAGCAGCAGCAGTCTTCTGACTCGCCATGTTCGTCTGCCCCGCATTTTTCCCCCAAGTTTGACATCACCGATTTTGGCAAAAATGAGCTCATTCTTTGGCGGGATGAGAATACAGGCCGCTGCTTCCTTGGTAGCATCCGTGCTGTCGACCCTGAGGGTGAGGGACGGGTTGAGGTTCAGGCATGGGGGTCAAACGGCAAGCAGCCTCTTGCCAGCCGACGTATACAGCCTGCATGGTGCCCTCTCAGAGGCCGCCCCAAACTTTTGTACGGTGCGCAGAAACCTTCTGGGTGTGGGCCCGAGCTTTGTTTTCTGGTGCCAGAAGAGGTGGTGGAGAGAAACATTATCCTCTCTGCTGAGGGAACCCTCCCCTCCCACCTTTGTAACACTTACCGAAGTGTTCTTCTGGCCAGCCCAGAAACTGTGTTCCCTACCGATCGGTTGTCTTTCGACTCCCTTGCCTCCTCAGCAGCTGCGGCTGCCATCTTCCCTCCTCCCCCCCACCCGACTCCCGTTGCAGGTGCCTCTGTTGTGTACTTGTGGAACGAGGCCGATGAGGTGGGGCCTGGTGCGTTCCAAGCTGCGACAACTCACATTCCCCTCCCCCGCCGGGGGCTCACAGTAGAACAACTCGACGGGAGAGCCCAGTCCCGTGCCGCCGAGTTGCAGTCCCTTGCCGACAACGATGTGTACAAGCGAGTCCCGATCGCCGAAGTAGACGCCGAGCACCACCGCTCTGCAGTGCCCACGCATTTTGTTGACACCGAGAGGCGTGTTGAGGAAGGTGCTTGGACTTACAAGTCTAGAGTCATTGCTGATGGCACTCCTTTCTTTGACCGCCGTGAAGGAGTTACCACGTTCTGCGCTACCGCCTCCCAGTCTGCTATACGCATTGCCCTTGCCATGGCATTTGCCCATTCCGATTTTGACCCCCGTGAAATCGTTGTGGCCGATGTGAAAACAGCATATCTCACGGCTCTCCGTTCCGATTCCCTTTACATCCATCCCCCAAAAGATTACCCCGACTATGGGCAGTTCCTGTGGCTCCTCAACCGAGCGCTTTACGGACTCTGCGATTCTGGTAATCTATGGGACCGCTCTCGTAACAAGACGCTCGCAGCAGCAGGGTGGGTGCCTTCCTCTGTTCGAGGAATGTGGTGGAAATGGACGGGTAAGCCTGAGGCCCCCACTTCATGCCTCCTTAGGATTCTCCCCACTTTTATTGACGACTTTGCCATCCTGCCCATTGGTCGATTCGCAGTTCAGCTCGCGCGCGAGATCGCAGCCAAAGGAGGTTACCAGATGAAGATTACCAAACTCAAGAACGGAACCCTCCGCTGGGCAGGGGTGGATTTCAATGTGTCACGAGACTCCGTGCACATCCACCAAACCGAGTACCTCCTGTCTCTCCCCCTCCGTGAAGGTATGGGGGAGTCTGAGGATTCTTCCGCATCCGCTCCCTCTTCCGCTCCCGTTCCTTCTCCCGATTTGTTCCCCCTCCCCCCATCGTCTTGCGAGCTTCCTTCTGAACCGCCTCGTCTCTTGACAGCCCAGGAAGGCAAAGCCTTTCGTGAACGGCTGGGGTGTCTTTCGTGGGTTGCACGAGATACTCGCCCTGACTTGTCCCAAGGGTGCAATCAACTGAGCCGTCATTCGTCCGCTCCCACTCAAGCCGACGCTGCTTACCTCTTTTCCCTTCTCCGTTATGCCCATCGTACCGCAACCTCCCGTATCCTCTGTATCTCCCGCTCTGATGTCCCTCCCACATCGTCTCCCCTCTCCACTAAGTCATGGAGCGATGCCGCGTTGGGGTCTGCAGGAAATGCACATCCCCAGTCTGGATGGCTCTTCACTTTGAAGTCTGCCATCCTGCACTGGCGGGCCTTTTCTCAGAAGCGAGTTGCCAGGTCTTCCACCCGAGCAGAGCTCTATGCTGCTCATGACCTCATTGATTTCTTAGAGTGCCTCTTGCCTGTCCTGCGGTGTGTCTGAAAAGCGGGAGTCACAGCGGAAGTGGGGGTAGACTCAAATAACTTGCTGAAGCTGGTTTCTAGTGAGATGCCCCGTCCAACCGAGCGTGCCCTCCAGTCCGTCATCGAGTCACTTCAGCTCGGCATCATTGAAAAATCGCCCTGCACCCTCGTTTTGCACACCTTTTCCCTCCGTGATGCGTTAGATGAAGCTTCCATCCGCCTTTCGTTCGTCCCTTCTCATTCCAATGTGGCTGACCCTTTCACAAAGCCCATGTCAATTGAGCTTTTACTCCCTTATTTCACTTCCCTCTCCCCTCGTCCTGACAGTGTGACATCGTCCCCATCAGATTTTCCGATTGTCCTGTAAAAAAAAAAAAAAAAAAAAAAAAAAAAAAGGAAGTCATGTAATCAGCCACTTATAGAGAGGCGGCGGCGGGCGTGCAGTGGTTGGCCCGACTCGGCCGGTCCCGAGCCGTGGCGTTGCTTATCGGGGCAGCGCGGCTGGAGGCATTACGGAGAGCATGCATGTATTGATCCATACGGAGAGCATGCATGTATTCATCCATGTTGTGAAGTTGATTCGCGCAATACTTCGAGTGATTCGATAAAGCAACTCTCAATAGATGAGAGCAGAAGCCGGACAGAAGTCGTGCAGTATTATTCCTGTATAGAGAACCATAAGATTAACTGGACTGTCCTTGACTGGACTCTCTAGTTCATTATAATATATGCTATAAAAAACAGTATGCTACTAAGTATCATGAAACAAAGAAACTGGGTTTATACTTAAATATTGAATTCAATATTATAATTGAAAGCATGTCCAAATGCAAATAGGCATAAGCCGCCAATAAGTGACTCCGAACTAGACTCTGAAGGTGGGCTAGAAAGTCTGGTCTTTGAGAAACATACAACTTTTGCATTGCTTTTTACTGGCTGGTGTATCGCGGGTTAATGCAGAACATGTCTCCCTCTTTACAGATCCGTTCATCCTCTAAGAAAGGATAATCCGACATACACACCCACACACTCAATTTGAGTCACCTGACTGCACCGTCTACCTGTAAGATAGAAATGGCTTTATCGATCGATCTCGTACCTGAACAGGCCAGAAGGAAGGCGAATGGATGAAAGAGAAGACTGCCGAGAACTGCCGAGGGTGACAGCGGTCATGTTTTTGCTTTTGCTGGGACGGATTCACAGATACAAAGCAATCGACGAAGCTTGTTTCTGTAACGTAGTGGATGCTTGGTGGAAATTGGGTCAGCCCCTCGGACAGACTGAGGGAGCGAACTGGGGGTTGAGTCAGCGGTTCGGCAGAAGGCAAAGAGAGAGACAGAGAGAAATGTGAAAAGAGAAGAGAGGGAGACCACGCACACAGACGGCCTGCGTCCTGGGTCTTTGCTTACATGCCCCTATTCTCCACCCCCCTTCTCCCTTGACTGCAGACGGAAGGCGAAAACAATCCACAGCTGTCAAAAGTTTCTCTCCCTGTGCAGTTTGATCGAGGCAGGGGCTTGCCTGTCCCTCCCTTCTTCCCTCTTCCTTCCAGTCAATCCTTCCATCCGTACTGTTTTTTCATCTCCGCGAGAACTTTGCCCGTCTCTGCATCCTTCAGCCAGCTGCGTCAATCAAAGACAAACAACGACAGAGAATTTAGGCGGACAATGGTGGTGTCTGAAGAGATGCATCGTGCATGCACGCGCACACTCCCTGCCTCAGCACATGGGAACGCATTCAGGGAGAGTTACAAGACCTGGAGGCAACAGGCAAAGAAAGAAGACGAAAAGAGGAGAAGGACAAAAAGATAAGTCAAAAATGCATAAATGATGCTGCTGGGTGAGTTGATGGAAGAAAGGCAAGAAAAAAACGACGAAGGAGGGGAGCAAACGATTTGATGAAAAGAGCGGAAAAGAAAGAACCAAATGAGATCAACTCCCTCACTCACTCTGATCTCTTTCCATCGTCCCACTTGCCCACGCGCGCCTCGTTCTTGGCTGCATGCAATGGTTCGTTCATGGAGAGATGGGCAAATCCACACATTTGTTGTTGGCTTGAGTATCGTTTTTTTCTTCATCGATTCTCCACTGTTCCTTCCTGACTGCCCGGATCCGTGGGGTGTTTGAGAAAGAGCTCCGAAGCAAGCAGGGAATGCATCCTCCCAGACAAAAAGAGAAAGGCTCAGCCTCAAAACAAATACGCTTGGTCCCATATGCAGCATATATCTTCTGGCATCCTACAGTTTCGCTCATACATCATGACAAAGAGGCTTGCAGTCCATACACGTCGATCCATCGGCATCCGGAACGACACAAAAGGAAAAAGCTAGATGCAAAAGTAGGCATTCTCACTTCCTCATGGCCTTGGCCAACCACAGTCCGTCCTGACCTGTTGTGTATACGCCAAACGAGTGTTGCTTTCCGCATTTCCACCCTCCCTCATATTTCCTCCCGTCTGGCCATGTAAAAATTCCGAACCCGTCCTTTTGGTCGTTGAGGTACTGGCCCTCGTACCGTCTCCCATCGGCCCAAGTGAAGGTGCCCTTCCCGTGCATCCGGTTCTTCTGCCATTCGCCGTCAAAAACTCTGCATGGAAAGAAGATAAACAGGAGAATAAAAAGAAGTCTTGTGTTCAGACAGGCGAGAAGGCCAGAGAAAAGAGTCTCCACGCCCCCTTCTCTTCATCTCACACGAATCAATCCACACGCATACGCCAGCACACTCACTGTCGTCCAACCTCAACCCAGTCCTTTGAGCTAATGGACAAGTATGGGGTGCAGCCTTCTTTCTTCCTTCCTTGCTTCCTCCTTTTTTCCTGCCTTCACGCATCACAAAAAACCAAGAAATAGAAAATTGGCAACCGATATCCGTGACTTGCTGCATGAATGCCGGAACGACGCACAATCATAAACGATGCGTTTCGAAGAGTCCTCCAACACTCAAACAACACAGAAACAACCTCATCTATCGATCGATCGGTCAATCAATCTGACACCTGAGATGATAGGAAAACTAACGCCTGACTACTGACCTTCCGTCCTTCCACTTGTAGATGCCCCTGCCGTCAATGTCATTCTCGTTGAATTGACCTTCGTACACGCTCCCCTCTGCCCACCAGAAAACCCCGTGGCCGTGCTTCTTCCCGTTGCTGCAAAAAACAGTGCATGTATATGTGCACAAATAAATGCATATTGCTACATTTTCGTAGTCCTTCTTGTTGCTGCACACGAAGGTTAGCCAGCAGAGACAGCATGCGAAGAGGGTGCTTGTCCTGGGGGGGTGATTGTATTTTTTTGAATGTATGCCTACGTGCGTCCATAGGCACATTCTAGCGGGCGCGTGTGTATGTTTGTGTGAGCAACTTCCTTCCTTCCACGACGTACCAGTATTGCCCTTCGTACTTGGCTCCGTCTGGCCATTCCTGCAAAGAGGGGGGGGAAGCGCATGGAGTCGTTGAAAGGGGGGGGCAAGAGAGAGGGAAAGCATACAGGCACATGACGGAGAAGGAAGGGAAGAGAAGTAGAGACTGAGGATAAGTGATATGCATACAGGGAGGGAGGGAGGGACTGGGAGTCACAGGTAGAGACCTCCCGTTATCCGGCCAGAATGAATGAGAGAAGTATGACTTTGGACTGCATTTACGTTTCGACAGTGAATTGATTTCTTCACATTATGCGTCTGTTGGCAAACAGACGGTCAGGCAGGTGTACAAAGTGACCGACCTCTTTTCCTTTCCCGTCTTGTTTATCCTCTCGCCACTCCCCTTCGTACCTGAACAAGCAGACAGATGAGCAGCGTAAAGGTGTTGATCAATGCTCACACTGCAACAAGGTGCAGAAGAAGGGAACAAGAAAGGAGGAAACTCCACGGCGAAAACGAGGGAGAGGAAGCCGGACACCAAAAAAAACAACGAGCGGGTGTGGAAGCCGACGGGGACTGGGGGAGACGAGACCAAGGACGCCTGCCTCCCGCCTTCCCCCCCTCCCCCCACAAGACAAAAGAAAGACACAGAGGACACAAAAAGCTCATTTGGAAAACTGAAGGAGTGAGAAGAACTGGAGAATAAAACCTCCAAAGTGAGAGACTCACGTTGACCCGTCAGCATGATGGTAGGTTCCGATTCTGCATGCATGAATCAGTACGTGCAACCAGAGGGACGGTCTTATAATTTAATTATGTCGTGAAAACGTGGCGATTCAGAGTCCAATCCGATTCATCATCTCCTCTCGATCTGTTAGTGTTTCTCATTGCACAAAAAATCACATCTTTCAACATCATACCGACTATTCGATCAGATCCAATGGCCTGTCCTTCCTCCCATTCAGCAGTCGCTCTGGAAGAGGAGCTCTAGAGAAAAAGTTGCAGAGACTCTGGGGCGCTTCCGTTGGTCTGCCCACTCGTGCGGGTGTTTCAGATTTAGAGATGCTCAGGAAGGAAGTAGAGAGGACAAAAGGGAATGCGAAGTTCTGTCAAGCGATTGACCCACTCACCCATTGGTTGGCGATTGCCTTTACTGAGTTATTTTACAACCTAGGTGCGAGTATGGGAACGAATCTTTCAATTCCTAGCCGAATGCACACACCCACCCATGGGCCTTGTCCTCCACCCAGTCACCAAAATAGACGTCGCCGTCCACTGCACACACACACGCACACACACACACACACACACACACACACACAGAGAGAGAGAGAGAGAGAGAGAGAGAGAGGGCCCAAAGGCAAATGCCGAAAAGAGCTTTCACCCTGCCTTCGAGAGAAAATTCCAACACGAAACGACGGTTGACCATTCCAACGTCATACACAGCACGTGAACCAGTGAAAGTGATCTTCCACGCCTCATAGTGTCTTTACAGGATCAACGATGACTGCATTGTGACGGAAAATAAGATCAACAGATAGACACAGGCTTTTCACATGCAGGTACACACTCTGGCTGTGTATGCGCTTGCGAGTATCATGTATGGACGTATGTGCATGAAGAAACCACCCAACAGGACAGACAGGCAGACACACACAAAACTGTAGAGACACGCACCATGGAGGAATTTGCCCTTGCCCTGGGCCTTGTCATTGATCCATTGGCCTTCATACCTGCAGTCTCGTCACAAGACACACCGACAGACAGAAAGTTTTTTACAGAATGCGCCTGCCAGTTTCAAGAGAGGGCCAGAAACCCAGTCAAAGTCATGAGTCGCACAATCTTCTGATTCCAGACCTTTATAAAGACGTCCGAAAGCTCCTCTGATGAATGAAGTAAAGTAAACTACGTGGGGTCCCCCCAGGCTGTGACAAGTTGAAAGAAAGAGCAACGCACACAACAACGGAAGAGGGAATGCACTACGCATGGGCGTCAATTTGCCCTCGCACGAGCCGAAACAAAACAAGCTGCTTGAAGTGCGGAAGCACCGATCGAGTTGTCACTCAGTCATTTGACTGACTGACTGACTGACTGACCGTGCACCGTCACTCCAGACTTGCACTCCGGATCCGTCCCGTACGGGTGACTCTTCCTGCATCCAACCATCCAACCATCCATCCATCCATCCATCCGGCCATCGTTCATAAACATATGCTGGGTGACGTGTTGTTCATGTATACATGTACAAATGGAAAAATCTAGCAACACGGGATGAAAAAAACTAAGCAGGGCATGGAGAGAAGCTGAAAATCCGGACTACCGCAATTGAACGGAGTAATCGCATCCCAAGAAGTGAAGAATACCCGCAAATAGAAGGGGGGCAAGTGACATCAAAAATGGCCTTTCTTGGAGGTCCTCGCTTCTCCTTTCATTCTTTCACCTCCACTTACCTCGGGCAACTTCACCCACTGTCCCTTATAGATTGCCCCGTTGTCAAATGTCTGCAACGCAACAGAAAAACGGTACAGATGCACAGAACGCGGAAGACAGACCGGAACACTCTTGCGTCTTATGCGTGCTAGGACTCGGTTCAAGGAAAGAAGGAGCAAAGAAACGTGGAAAACAAAACACAGGCTCAGACAGACAGAGTCGGAAACAGAGAGAGGCAGGCAGCCACACACACACACACACACACACACAGAGAGAGAGAGAGAGAGAGAGACAGAAGGTCAAAGAGAGAGAAGTAATACGCACTCACTCACTCACTCACTCACTTGTTCTTTGAAGAATCGTTCCCCTCCCCCGGTCCCGATTGCACCATCTGACAGGAGCAGAGGAAGAATGCAAACTTTTGCATGAACAAAGCGAGACCAAATGGTGCATTTGCACACCTGCGTCCTCTCTCTCTTTTGTTGCAGACAGAAAGAAACAAGGGAGCGCAGGGTCCTCCCGTACGCACATAGACGAAACATTAAGTGCGAAGCGGGGGGAAGGGGGAAAGGAGAAAAAGAAAGAACAGGTACAAGAATGGAATGAGCGATGCATGACTGACTGACCGTCACCTCCACCGGCGTTGCCGCTCGTTTCTGGGGCATTGCCTCTCGCCCTCCCCCTTCCCTTTCCTTCGACGGTCTCCTGAAATTTCATTCATATGAATACAAAGGAGTGCTTTTTCTTTGTACGAGGACCCAGTGATGCCTCAACGCACGCCTTTCTGCAGCATTGTCCTGAGAAAGAACCGCGTGAGCCCTATCTCTAGATGCATCGATCCACATGCGCAGTCTGATTCTCTCTCTCTCTCTCTCTCTCTCTCTCTCTCTCATACACACACACACACACACACACACACACACACACAGAGANGGGGGGGGGGGGCGGAGTGAGGGGGAGAGAGGGAGGGAGAGAAGTTGCTAGCAGCCCCATACACTCTCTTTCTCACACCCAAGAAACCGACAGCCTCCCAGCGTGTGGGCTTCACGAGCAGAGCGGAGCTTCTCGGGCAGGAACACCTTCTCAATTTCTCACTCTTCTGTATACAACCCAACGACGTGAACCTGAGAGAAGACATGGGTGGGGGTCTGTCTCGCACTCGAAGGAGAGACTGAGTGGAAGGGCGCATCGGTCCATTCACGTCATATCTGTCCCATCTTGTATTCTCCATGTGCTCACCCACCCACAGGCCCATGCAATTACCTCATTCAAATGTTCATCGACCACCTCCGCTTGAGGTCCCGTGCCTCTGGGACAAGCGCAGTTCCCCATCTTTCAGTCTCCTTTCTTCTTCCACTTTCGCCTCTTGTCTCCGATCCTGTCCTGCCCCTCGTCAGCAAGCCCAGCCCCCTCTCTCAAAAACTCCAAGCACCTAGGTGGAAGAGGGGGACAGCGCGTGCTCAGCAGACTCCAGCCAGCTTGCCGGAGTGTGTGGAACGACGAGGAGGGACTGCAGGTCACACATACATTGGAGGGTCTTGTACTCATGAATGGACTTTCAGCATGTAAAAAAAGAAGAGCTGACAGAGAGACGATCCTCCTGCGAGGGCACGTCGAGGAAACCATACGGAGGAGAGACTCAAGCTACCCCTCCACTGTCCTCCCCACTTTTCTTACCTGAGAATCAAAGATCACTTGACTGATCGGTTCGTTTTCTTCAGAGATCGTCAGGAAGATTTCGAGCAGACAAGGCAAACACTTGACTGAAGTGCAGTCATTGCTGTCAAGCTGGCGCTGCGGGGGCTGTCGAACGGTCTCTACAAGCACTGTAGCTGCAAGTCTGCTGAGAGTATCTCAGAGATTCTCAGAGTGACAGGCGTCACAAGCCTATTATTCATATTAGCTCGGCAGCTAGCTGTCATGCAGAGAGATGGAAACACGAGCAGGCGTATATACCAGCTGTATCGGTTCGCCCATATTATCGTGTCACTGCATCAGCATGCATGCACGCGCTGACATTATTCGCGAGTTTTTTGGCAAAATTTTGAACCGTCGCGCTTGGGTATTGTATTGTATTGTGGCAGACTCTCGGCCTGCGGGGCTGCGGCTTGCAGGGCATCTCCTGTACAGGAGTCTCCCACCCCTATGCATTCTACCTAGGCCGTTCGAATCTATCGCATCCTAAAGTGGTCTTGGACTAAAAACGATGATGATTGAGGGTTTTTTCATGTATGCCGCGTCCCCATATATGAGAGGCGGATCTAACCTAGTTTGTCGATTTATTCCATCCTACGACTACTAGCGACGAAAATAGGCGTGACTTCGATCATCTTGATACAGCTGATCAATCGTAGCCTCACAACAGGTCTAAAAACCCTTGCAAGCATACAAACTTGCGCTGTTTTTTAGGGAAAACCTTGGCCACTGCGACTGATCAATCTGCATGACAACTACTCAACACAGCTACCGATCCCCGCACCAGTCGGACAAGGTAACTAGAGGCGTCCACACGGCAATCCCACCACCCCTGGAATATGCATGCACCTTTCTAACCCGAAGGCCTACTAGACATCAATCATCCTCCACCCCATACCGGCTGCGACCACCAGCTAGTGGTATTTCGCTTTTGCAAAGGCAAACCTGTACTGCTCCAATGGCTACTTACCTCTGAGGGCATCATCGTTGACCGGCCGAGGCATCTCCACAGGTGGTGGTGCTCACACATATACTCACACACGCATACACGCACACATACTCATACATACACACATACCCACACATATATACACATATACATATATGCACACACACACACATACACACACACACACACACACATACA
>JAHBMJ010000586.1:17131-32272 GCA_018398765.1 Chromera velia | reverse complement strand
GGGGGGGGAGGGAGGGACAGTGTGCGTGTATGCGTGTATTTGTCGCGACAATAAATCCGCATCCCTTCTCCTCCCACGCCCACCCTCCCTGATTGACGCCCGCACTGGATCAAGCGAGAGGAGTGAGGCTTGCCTGGCAAGTCCATCGATCAGCTCTCTCTCTTCTCTTCTCACTGACAGTCCGCGAGTCGGCCTAGCTGTCCACCAACCAGCCTCACCCGAAATGCAGCAGATCAGAGGGGCCGAGAAAAGAAGCGGAAAGACTGCAGAAGCATGTATGATTGCGCAGTCAGGCTGCCAGAGACAAACAGGGAGAGAGAGCGCGCGCGCTATCGAAAAACTCCAACAGCATCTTGATTTCACGTTCTTGTTCAAATTATCTGGCAATGAGCCTGACTCTCATTTCCCCTCTTTCTGTCTGTGTGTGCGTGGTGTGTGTGAGGGAGGTGGGGGGAGAGTGAGTAGATGGTGTGAGAGTGCGTGTCGGATAAACAAAAAAACGATCTCGCTTTCTTGATCCTTTCTTTGAGTACGTCTTTCCCTGTCTGTCTGTCCGGCTTTTCTGCTGCAATTTGTCTCACATGATGCGCAAAAACCCCTAAAGAAAAGAATCCACCAACACGAACACACCCCTCATGGAGAGACAAACTCATACACTCCATGACCCCACCCCCGTACGTCCCGTTGCTTCACTGACTCTCTCCAATTCTCATTTCCTGCCTCTCGACGAATCTTTCTTGAAGTTTCGAACAAGACGGTCAATGCGCATTGCCTGCCCGTTCTCATTCCGCGTCCTCTCTCCCTGAAACGAAGAAATGGGTGCATTGGCGTACACACGAGGAGGCGCGCGCCTCCCACCTGCTCCAGGTTGGTACGGCGCAGCGGCGCCGCCCATGGTGGCTGCTGCCGCCGCCGCAGGACCCCTCCTGACCTGTACGCCTTCAGGAAAGGACGCACCCGCCGCCGCTGCAGAAGGCACCGGACTCTCTCCAGAATCGCTTGCCCCCCTCCTTCTCTTGGAGCCTTTCTTCCTGTCTTTGTCCCTGTCCTCGAAGCCCTCCTCGTCGTCTGCATCCACTGCCAACTCAGGCTCTTCTTGGTATTTCACGCGGTGCATCTGCACACACACAGACAGAAGGATGGATGCAGGAAGGAAACAAGGGGCATACGTGTTCCTTTCTCGAATGACTCGTTGAACCCGTCATCATCAAAGGGTGAAGGAAGGAAGGCAGTGTACCTATGAAGTGAAGAATCAGCGCACAACAATCAACTGCCTCTTTCTGCATGCCTTTGCAATGGATTGATTGATCCATCACACATTTCATTCACACTGCGGGAATTAATGGCGTCCTCGAAAAGATGCACAAACAGTCAGCTAAAATAGCTAGCCAATAGAGTTAAAAAAATGTTTTTCTCTCAGTCTTCTTGCCTGCAGAGCCTCATGCATGCATGCACGCTCGAGCAGACCCATGCACCCAGCCGCTTTCTCAACTTCCTCTCTCGATGCCTTCCTTGCCTTCACACACAGTGTCCCTCCCCCCCCTTTCTGCATGCCGACCTGTTCCGTCACTTTCCTCACAAGTCTCTCGACCATCTCTGTCAATCTCGGGGGTGCGTCCTTGAGGAGCTTCACCACCTGCCCCATCACCTTCGAGTTTGCCAGAGGGTCATGCGCTCCTCTCAGGGGCATCCCGAGTAGAATCTCCACCATCCCCTCACGAACCTCCAAGGCCTGGGCGGACCCGTCGGGCATGGGCTCCAGCCATCTGCATGCATGAGGAAAGGCATGTGTTCGTTCGATTGGGGAAAAATTGTTTTGCTTGCTGAGAGAGCCATTGAACGAACCCATGAGGCAAGGAAGGAATGAAGGAAGAACGGATCCAGATTACAGTCGGTCAAACAGTCAGACAGCCAGCCTTGGAAAGGTAGCGAAGGAAGAGCGGCATCCCATGCAGACTACTTTGCAGGCACACAAAGCCACACGTCCAGGCGCTCTCATAGGAGCAAGCGAGCACAAGATCCTTTCTGTGCAGAATTTCTTTGCCCCAATCTACAAATACATTTTCAAGGAAGTTCTCGTTCCTTCTTCTGACTGACCTTTTCATCACAGAGAAGAGTCCTTTGTTGACAAGATGCTCTGTCCACTTCGGTTTTCTCAACTCCCTCCCCACCTCCCCTTTCAACAATGACAGCTTGTGGAGGGCAGGCATCTGTTGTCGGAACGCTTGGTCGTCTTTCTCTGCTGCTCTGACCATTCGCCCAATCAGATTCTCCTGCACCCAGTCTTCCGCTCTGTCTGCCTCCATCTGTTTCGGATCCTTCGGCTTCCTTTTTCGGGCCTTCACCTGAACAGAGATACAGACAGGCAGAGACGCTTTGAAAGCTTCTGTTGGGCTTTCAAGAAAGGGAAGGTAGCAAGAACATTCTTTCACGGCTTTTCTGAAAACATCCTTCATCCTTGGAATTTCGCTATGAAGAGACACGCAAAAAGAGAACACACACACACAGAGAGAGAGAGAGAGAGCGGTCGAGAGAACACTTACCGACCTTCCACCCACCCCCGTCTTTCTTTCTTTCTTTCTTTCTTTCTTTCTTTCTTTCTTTCCTTCCTTTCTGTCTGCCTGCCTGTCTGTCTGTCTGTCTGTCTCTCTCTCTCTCTCTCTCACACACACACACACACACAAGCCCTGCACTGACCTTCTCGCAGGCAATATCGAATTCCGACACCTTTGCGGGTTCCTCCATCCTTCTCCCCTCGTCCCCGCTGTCCGAGGAGTCCCCGTCCCTGTCAGAGAAGATCCCCCCCTCCACAGGGATGTGCTCGTCGGGATCTTCGGCCTCTCCTGCACGCACGCAGGCAGGGGGAGCAATTTGTCGGGCGTGGGACGGACACACACACACACACACACACACACACACACACACACACACACATATATACAAACGGACGGAACGGTAGAAAAATGCAGAGAGAGACCCGCCGAGAGTCAGAGAGAACGGATTTGAGAGACCTCCAGACTCCGTCCCTCACTACAGAGATCGTCGGGACGCGAGACAAGAGACTGCACCATCAGTAGCACAATGGACTCAGAAGAGGACTCTGAAGGACAACGGACGATCCACATCAGCGGAGCACGACTTCGCACGTTGTTCTCAAGCTTCCCACCTGTTTGCCTGCTTGTCTTTCGGTGCGTGCGTGTGTGTGTGTCCTCTTGTATCAATATCTGTCTGCCTGCCTGCCCATCTACTTGTCTGTCTGTCCGCCTGTCTGCTCTTTGGAATTGGCAGGCTCAAGCTTGCTTTGTTCCATCAATGAACGCTGTTTTATGCTCTGTACGCAAGTGCATACCCAGAGATCACCGACCGTCATTCACAAGCCAGCCCCCCAAGTCCCCGTCCTCTCCCCCGCCCTTTCCTGCTGCTGCAGCAGCTGCTGCACCCCCTTCTCCTGACTTCTCTTTTCTTTTCTTCTTATCTTTTTTCTGCTTCTTCTCCTTCTCCCCCTTCCTCCGTTTTTTCTTCCGACTGTCCTCATTCTCATCTCCAGGCCCAAACAAATCATCGTCTTCATCTTCATCCTCCGCCCCCTTTCCCAACGGCCCTCCAGCATCATCGTCAGAGTCCTCAACCTCTACACGTTCCCTCCCACCGCCCCCGGAGGCAGCTGCAGCTCCTCCCCCATCCTCAAAGCCCTTTTGGTGTTCCCCGTCTCCGTCAGCGTCTTTCACTTCACTCGTCTCCTCACCACCACCGCCCTGCTCCGCGGGAACCCCCTCCTCTCCGTCATCATCCCCAGCAAACAGACCATCAGCACCGTAATCGTCACCGTCAAGGTCCATCTTTCTCAATCAATGAATCTGACCAGACCCAATTTTCTAAAGATTGATCAACGTGGAACTAAATCGACACACGCGGTCGGGCGAGACAAGCGGGCTGGTTCAGGACGAAGGAACAGGAAAACTGTGTGGGCATCAAGAGAGCAACCCCTTTCCGCTGTCACGCAAAAATAGTTTTGAGCTGGAGCGTGGATGAGCGTGGTCCTTCCAAGAAAGCCAGAAAGAAAAGCCACTACGTTTTTCAATTGTGGTGGCGAATTGAAGCGCGGCGGCGTCCATTCATGCGGCGGCGCCGGCCATGCGCATCCCACGCGCGCGTGCGGGGCGCCGCCGCGTGCACTCACAACACACTCACAACGCACAATTTAACAACACCATGCATTGAGAAACATTTGAGAAACAACACTGAGAGATCGAATTAACGATTCTTTATTGGCTTGGGAGGCTGGCAGTATCTGGCAGTGCATGTCTGCTGCGTATTGATCAGAAGAAGAGAGGGACACATATGTGTAAACAATTGAGCGAATGCCAGAAGCAATGGGAAAAAATGAGTGCGGGGCTCCTCATTGGCAGTGTTGTTCGCTCGTTTTTTTCTGCGTCTCTCCCCTGTTGCGAAAATCCTTCTCTGAGTCAGGACCTTCTCAAAAGTTTTCGACCAGACGTGCCCAGGCGACAGCCCAGGGAATATACGAGACAGCGAAGGAGCCTCTTTGGCCATGTTTGGGAAGGAAAACAATCCGGTTTGCTGTCAGAAAGACCTGTGAGATATGTATGACGGAGACGGTATCCCAGTCACGTGTGGTGCTCGTTGCAAAAAAGTGAGTGCAGGCAACCGGAAGCTGCTTGTTTGCTGGGGTAGGGGGCTGGAAAATCGAAAGAGGTTCCTCGGAACTGCGGCCTTCCATGTTTGTTCCCGCCCTTGCATGCTCTGTCCCTCTCTAGCTCACTCTCTCTCTCTCTCCCTCTCTCCCACTCTCAAACTGTGCGTGTGTGTATCTGTATATCATTACATGAGTCGTCACGCTATCTTGCCTGTGCTTGCTCTATTTCCCGCTGCGGTTGCACAATGCAGAATTGGGAGCCGCAACAACCACCTCTGGGCTTACCGTCTTTTTGTCTCTCTAATAGTATGCCGTTTTCTTTTAAGTGTATAGATGCATGAACTGGTCAGTTCTACGTCATCCGTCTATCGATCCTTGCACAAGATAGTCCCTTAAGTTTGCTTCTCTTGTTTCTTTTCCTCATATGTTATAAGATCTTTCTTCGGAATGCGCTGAAGCTGAGCTCAGCCTCAGGAAGAAAGTTGAAGAACTGAAGGGAAAAGATCTTCTTCCCGTTCTGCGCCCGCAGCCTGGGGGACTTTGCCGGGGGACTCCCACCGCCTGCTGGTCCCTCCCCCCCCAAACCCAAAAGCCACCCCTCCAAATCCCGGACCCACTTCGCACAATGGGATGACCAGCCCGCCTAACGCCGGTCGAGCAATCCAGCGTGTCCAACAGGCCCCACCACCCCGCGATTCGAAGGAAAGCCCATCGCCCGCCGGTCCCCCCCCCCCGAACGCCGGTACTGCATACAACCGTTTTCAGCAACAGCAGCAACAACTGAACAAAGTGGCGGAGACTGCCAAGGTGAAGGCCGCGGCAAAAAAAGAGACCGACAAGGAGAAAACTGCGACGATCGGTCGGGGGAAAAACAGAATGCCTGCCCCCCCGCAGAGAATGAGAAAGGTCGAGACGGCAACAGTTACTGCGTCGTCTGCTGTCCGATCTGTTCGGAATCCGCCCCACCTTCTTCAGAACGGCCGGCGCCAGGAGACCCCCGAAGTGAAGTTCGGGGGGATGACGCCATCTGAAGTCTGGAAGGAGCTGGAGCGCACGAAAAAAGAGCGCGACGAACTCAAGAGGGCATTCGGTGAGAGTTTGCTTACGCCCTACCCTTTGTCAAGAGTCTTTCTCGCATTTATATGATCTTCTTTCATTGCAACCCTGGCTCCGTTACTCAGAACAGGCGTTTGAAAGGTGCATTCATTTGGGCATACGTCCTTGTACGTGCATTTACGCGTGTGTGTTTATACAGATGTATTATGTAGACAAATCTATGTATATGTGTGTGTGTGTGTGTGTGTGTGTGTGTGTGAGTGAGTGAGTGTTAATTCGCGCGTATGGAGCGAAGAGAAGTCCCTTTCGGTCATTAAGTCTGTGTGTCGTCTATTTTGTGCATGATAGCTTATTGCATTCATGAGGATCCATCATTTCTTCCGCAGCCTGGGGGACTCCCAAATTTCCTTCAGCGAAATTTCCGTGAATTAAGTCAGTGCATGCAGCATTCAAACATATAGACGATCGATTTGAGTGTGAACGAAAGAAAAAAAATTGTGACTGTTTCAAAAGGGACTCTTGGAGATTCGTTCTTTGTGTTTCCGATTTGAATGCCGGGCACACCAAAACAGCAAGGCGAGTTGTTAAGGCCGGAGTGCTCGAGGGAAAGGACCCTCGCCGTAGGTTTTTTTCTCTTCAGTTTTTTTTGGAATGGCGTGCATTGTAATGTATTGGAGTCACTTGTCTCAATGCATCAGGAGGACCTAGTGGGACGAGTGTCTATGACTAGATGCATGCATGCATGCAGGTTTCTTTTCGGGTCATCTGGGAAATTTGGGGATCGAAAAGGAAGAAAGAGGAGGAGACGGAAAAGAAGTGAAGACAGTGTATGGGGAGATTCTGGAAAAGCCATTGGACCAAGGAAGGTCAGTCGGTCAGGCAGGCGCGCTCAGCAGAAGTGTAGTGAGGGCCGGTGAGGGCGGATCCGATTCAATTCAGAGATCCGTTCTTCTCTGTTTCTGTCATTCCTTCCGTCCGTCTGGCTGTCCATCCTTCTCAATTTTTCCCTTCGGAATGCTTCCTCCATCCTTCCTCCGGCCTTGATTGATCACTTGCTTACGGTTTTCTTGCTCAGGACATACATACATACATATACACACATACACACATACATGTATGTGTGCGTATGTGTGTGTGTGTGTGTGTGTGTGTGTGTATGTGTGTGTGTGTGTGTGTGTGTGTACATGTGTGTGTGTAAGTATGTGTATGTGCATGTATATGTATGTGTATCTAAATGCAAATAAACACTTAATAATTAATTAATTCTCTGACTCAATCTGCAGCTTTCTGAGAGATTGACTAGGAGATTGAAAAATTTGAAATCGACAAAGGGCAGTAAGTACCACTAAGTGGCGAAGACTAGCGGAGACTCCTCCATCATCATCATCATCATACGCCATCGCCATCGGCCCATAGTAGGCGTCTAGCGTTCGGTAAATCACGACATGCAAGGCAGATTGTTAAAGATGGACCCTTACTCGGCAACATTTGGCAAACTGTCGACTCATAAAGGAAAAATATATGCGCTAGGGTTGGACACTAAAGTTTTAAAGTTTTTTTTTATTAAAGTTTTTTTTTTGCCCTTTAGACTTTATTTTGAAAAAATATTTTTCAATCAGTTTTTGAGTAGATCGTTAATTAAGTCAGTCATAAGTTAGACTCATAACTAAACTAATCAACTAGCCTACATAGAAGATGGTACAAGCTTAGTCTTTTTAAGTTAAAATTTATGTTCACATTGAAAACAATCATCAGCAAGATCGATCGGATCTAGCATCGGAAGAAAAGTGATCGGATGACATCACGGATCAAAAGTTTGGATGTACTTGCACCGGGAAGTAAACACTCACAATCATTAGAATCAATGGATTTCATATCAGGTATGCAACGCAGGAATTCCCTTTCATCCAGCGACTTGACACAAGAACGCGCCTAAGAACGCACATAAAGAAAGTCTATGTATGAAGCCATCAAGAGATCGAATTCAAGAATTATGTACACAGAGATCGAATTCAAGAATCAAAGATGTTGCGCCAACGTTGGCATACATCGAGAAGAGACCCGGGGGAGTAATAATTGCAAGCAGCCACCACCGTCTGTTAAGAAAAGTGATTGTTGGAAAAAAAGAAGTGGATTTCTTGGAGAAGGATCCCAGAGGACCAAAGTTACCGGTTGTTTGAATTTATATTAACGTTGTTTCTAGGAATTTTTGTGAGAATTGTAATTAATATAGTAATGCATTACATACATCGTTTTCAAATTTAAAAAACTTTTGCATAACTATAGTATATCTAGTAATTTATAAAGCATCAACTTTGTCTGCAATAATATAAATGAAACCAACTTCTCTAGCAATGTCTTTTAAATGAGCTTTTGCATGTCTGGTTGCATGTTTACTTTTAAAGTTTTAAAGTTAAAGTTCAAAGTTTTGCAAGCAAACTATATAAGTCTATATTATAAGAAAAACTTTAGTGTCCAACCCTAGTATATGCGTATAAACAATAGAAAATAAAAAACTTGAAAGTAAAATTTATTAGATCTATCTATATGTTTGTTTATTCTTTTTACATATATTTCAGTTTGCCCATAGCAGTTTGCATCAATGAAACATTCGTTTATAATTGATCAAACAATTACTATTGACTAGCAAAGTCTGGCATCAACTCTGGCTAACTAACATATCTTTTGTAACTCTTTTTTGCCTCACATTCATTCGATTTTTATTTTTTTACAATAAACGATTGGATTTGTATATACTACTTTGTATACTTAGTAGTGGTTTGCGCACTACTGTCAATTGAATTGATGTAAACATAACCGTCTGACCAACCTCGATTCAGTAAGGCCTTTACTGGAAGTCACCCCACACCCTATTAAAGTCACCCTTGTCGCTAGCCTTGTCGTCACTTCAGAGACCGCAATGGCATGATCTGTACAGGCGGTCCTACAGAAAAGCAATCAAGAAATCGGTCAATTGTACATTGGAGGCAGCGAGGACAGGCAGGCAGGCAGGGGCGACGCGGATACTGCCTCTTGACTTTCATTCCCTTTCCTTAATTTTCTTTCGCGCAAATGTATGCCTTCAGGTAGTGCACACGCTCACGTGTCGATCACATCGTTCGATCGATCACGCAAGCAAGCAGAGAGAGAAAAAAGAGAGAAAAAGTGGCCACAGGGGGGAAGGAAGAGGGAAAGGGAGAATTAAGATGGTAGGGCGAGATACCAAAGTGACTCTGTGGGAGCAGCGAAGACAACGAACCCATGGGTCTCGAGAGCGTGAAACGTCGCAAGGAGCTTGCTTGAAAGAAAGAATCGGGATGTACCCTTAATTCTCTCCCTAGTTCGTTTTTGTTCTCTGCTCTTCTGTTCAAGTGTGTGTGAAAAGGATTTGTTGGTTTGAGAGGCGGGAAGGACAGGGAAGCAGCAGAAAACAGGGCGGCACTTCGTCGAGCAACTGTGGGAAGTGCCAGAAGATACAACCGATTGAAGCATTTAAGGGTGGCGGTAGTAAACGAATTTCAAGTCTCTCTCATTCCAGGCTCAAGGGAGAAGCGGACGAGAAGGATTGAAAGAAAAGAAAGGGGGACAGGAAGAGGAAAAGTGGTGACAGAGAGACAGAAAGTCAAACCGGCAGGCAGGCACTGGACAGAGCGAGCACATCCGCTTGCTGCACACGTGCCCCATCTTTTCAATCACTGCAGTGACACTTCCGAGGCGCCAACCTGAGTCATTCTAAGGATGGGACTCCTAAATTTGTTACCAGAATGCTAACAACAAGACTACCAACACGCCTTCTCAGATACAGAGGGACAGACAGACAGACAGACAGACAGGCAGAAGGAGGGAAAGACTTCATCATCAAGTAGGAACATGGGGAGGCAAAAAGGGTAACTAACTCTGTCAAGAGAGATCTGTGAGGGGGGTTGGGTGAGGGTTGACGGCATTCGAGGACGCAAGAGCGAAGGTACTCGAGAGATCGTGCCATAGCGCCGCGCTCTCAGATGATGAACCCTCAGCACGCAAGAGCAATCTCTCCAGCTCTTTCCTCATACTGTTCCCTTCCCTCTCTTTCTTTCCTTCCTGCTCCTTTCCTCTTCCTTCTTCACCCCTAAACCGCTCCTTGCTACCGCTCGTCTGTTCTTGCTTTTGTCCCCTCGGTTTCTTTTGTCGCTCTTCCTCCACCCCCCTCTGCTCCTCCTCCATACCCCTCAACTGCTCCTCCCGGTGACGCCCCCTTTTGAGGTCAGGAGACACTGAAGTCTTCCTCTCACTCACAAAGTGCCTCTCTCGCGCCCCCACAGATGCCCTTCTACTGGACCACCCTGGAGATCCCGAACTAGCTGTCACTCCCCGCTGGTGGGCGTCGGTCCTCCCTCCAGATGACGCTGCCGTGGCCGTGGGGTGGGGTGGCAGCTTTGGAGAAAGCTGAGACTTGCTTGGCGATTTCCACGGAGAAATGGAGGGGGGGCAATCGCGCGAGGAAGAGGAAGAGGCCGAAGAAGGCCGAAGTCTCCCTCCCCCCTCCACCAAAGAATCCTTTTGTTGCTGCTGGAGAGCAGGTGTCCCCGCCCCAAC
Organism: Chromera velia; assembly: GCA_018398765.1. Lineage (NCBI taxonomy): Eukaryota > Chromeraceae > Chromera > Chromera velia. The sequence goes on along the minus strand of JAHBMJ010000586.1, from coordinate 21,984 downwards.
GGCAGAAGGAGAGCCGGACCTGGCAGCAGATGCGTCGCCTGCTGCAGGGTTCTTCCTGCTGTGCTGTTTGCTTCGAGATGCTGAATGAGCATGGTGGCTTCGGTGTGAGGCAGACGCAGAGGGAACGTTGAAGGGGTCAGTCGAAGGGACAAGACGAGATATTCTGGAATGGAGCGGCGCGGGTGCTACTATAAGGGAAGGGGGTACAAGTGCTTTCTCACTTGTTCTCTGTGTTGCGTCTCTATGATGCTCCTGTTTTCCCGGGAATTCGGCCAGATTCTTCTCTCGGCACTCCCCTTTGGACCATTTGACCGCAGCTGCAAGGTCAGAGAACGCAGAGAGTCGGACTCGACGGAAAGGAGACAGAAGTGCTCTGGCAACGACAACAGAAGCAGCTTCTCTCGTCTCCCTTCCTACCTCCGCCTGCTCAAACTTCCCTCTTCCCGCAGTCATCCTCCCTGCCATGGGTGGGGACGCAAACTGAGGGGGGCAGGAGGGAAAGGGAGGAAGGGGAAGGCCTGGCTGCTGCATCTGGTGGTGTGTCTGCACAGGGGGCTGCTTGGGCGTCGGCTCCCCCCCAGCCCCACCGGTCCTTATCTGCCCCCCCTCCCCTCCTCCAGCCTTGGTAACCACTGCCACCGGCACGGCTCCCTCGGGAAGCCGCTGTGGGGACGAGGACCGCGACTTGCGTAGAGGACTGCCTACGCGGGGGGCGGGTACCCCGAAGGGGTGGGGAGACATCCCGAGTCTCTGTAGGGCAGATGAGGGACCAGAGGGCCCCGGCATGTCCCTAAGTCTCCCTCTCTGGGGAAGGGTCTGGGCCTGGGTGTGTGTGTTGAGGTCTAGGAGAAGTTGGGATCTAAGGGGGGAACGGGAAGGAGAGCCTAGGGTGGAAAGTGGAGAGGAGAGGCGAGCGGAGAGGAGTAGACTGTTTGGGCCTTGGTGGGATTGAGAAGCAGCGGAGAGCAGCGTGAAAGGCGGACCCGCTCTCGCAGGTGAGACGACTGTTGCTGCCCTTTCTCTTTCCCTCTCGCGCTCCCTTTCTCTCTCCTTGACAAGTGCTTCGGAACACCAGACCGCGTCGGGGTGAGAGCGCGGGGTCCCGGCACGGCGTGCCCCCTGTGTGTGTGTGTGTGCGTCTGTGTGCTCCGGCTGTCTGATTGCGTGGGGAGGGGAGATGGGCAAGAAAGCGAGGGCAGACACGGGTGAAGGTTCCGGATGAGAACCTTCTTGTGAGGTAGTGACGGGAATTTCATCTGACCTCTCTCGAACTTTCCGATGTTCCTTGTGTTGTCGGAGACACGAAAATACGCTCTTCATCTCTTCCCTCTGACACAGCAAGACCTGTGTGCACAGACAGTTGAGGAATGAGAGCTGTTGCTTCTGTCGGGTGGCTGCCTTCTCTACAGAGTGTCGAAAAAGGTGGAGAAAGGCACATGCTTTCCCTCCAAGAACTCTGGGCTCTAGGACGGAGCAGAGCGCGTGAGTGCTCTGCAGTTTTGCCCTCACATCCTCCCTCTTTCTCTGACGCTGCTGAATGACAAAGCCCGACAGAGCAAAGAGGGCGCACCGTTTCTGTGTGGCCACGTGCCTTGAGAGGAATCTGTTCAGGAGCAAAACTCCACTCTCCCGCTTTCGATTCATACTTTCAAACTCCATTGCTTGCACTGCCTCGTTCTTTGTTCCCCTCGCCCAAACCCTCAACACCCCCTCGACATTACGACAGGCAACTCTCGCAAGGCATTGAGAGAACATGAGGAGACCTGCCCGACCCCTCTCTTGCATCTCCAGACCACGTGAGTTGGCCGATAGACGACAAAGGGCATCTGTACACACCCGAAAATTCAAATGAGACAAACACCGTCCCAACACTCCTGCCCCCTGTCGCCTGGCCCTCATATCTCTCTCTAGTTTTCTCTCGCCATCACGTGATGAATTCACCATCCCCCTCCACTCACCCCACGCCCTTGCCAAATGAGACCTCTGCGCAAGCTGACAGGCTGACGATACAGCGAGGAAAATGGGAAAAGAGCGGTCTCCCCTCAATCTCCCTGCAGCGCTACATGACCGGAGGCAATGAAAGGCCTCACGGAATTGACGCCCCATCACAGACGCGAGGCAGGAATGAAGCCGAAACGCTCCAAAGCCCTCGAATGCCCGAGAGGCCTCCCGTCTCGCTTCTTTCAGGGCCCGAAGAGATGACGAGACAGATGCGCTGGAGGTTCTGCAAGCAGGAAAACACAGAAAAAATTCAGAGACAGAAAGGGAAAAGATGCATATACATAATGGATGAACCGGTTCCAAAACGGGCATAAGCAAAACCTGTCAGGAGGAAAAGCATAGCTTGATCAGGTGTTCCATCTATTCAATCAAAAATCCATAAATCCACAAATTCATTGCACGAAAAGTTGAGTTCCTCTTTCTGCATCAGGAAACTGTCTCTGTACCTCCTCTGATATCTGACCGACCTGCACGTCACTGCGAAGGAGCTGGCACAGGACCTCAGAATCCTCATCAGCCCCTCCCGCTTCCTTCTCTCCTGCACTCTCCGCAAAACCATCTCCAACCTTCCCAACCCCCTCACTGTAACCTCAGGACACACGCCCCTTTTCTTCTCCCCCAGCGACTGTACAACACACCGCAGACGCCGTCCCTGCAGCCGACTGAGTGTGGACCCAAGTCGGCGTGCTGCCCCCAACAGGGCCGTTCTCTTCGAAGAAATCGACGCACTCTTCCGAGCTCGCGTCTCCAATCGCCAGGCCGTCAGAGCTTTACCGCAAGAAGAGGAAATCTGTCTACCGACCCATCGGACAATTGTCAGCGAGGCGTCTCTCTGTCGTCTCTTCTCTGTCTCGTGTGCACGCTCTACCAAAACTACTCTCTTCAAAGCATTGAATCCATCTACCACTGCCCTCCTTTGAACACCACTAAAACGAGACAAACAACCCCCCAGAGACACACACCCCATCAACTGGTGCCCCTCTCGACTCTGTCTCAGCCTCTCCAGACCACACGGACGATTCGGTCGGAGAAAAGACAGAGCTTCACGAGCAGTACGGAGACGACACGCACGAAAGGAGGAGACAAGCACACGAAAACCGCTCTGCAGGCTCATCTGCCTGCCCGACTCTCTCTTTACTCTTTGGAACCAGAAAGAAAGAACGATGCGGAGACGGGAAGACAGAACAGTGCAAAGAACAGAGGCAGCCGCTCGGGCACGTGCACTGCGGCCCCTGTACCGAAAGGCACGCGAGAGACGGCACTCGGTCTCCTCGACTGTGCGTCGCTCACGCTCCCTGGCCACCCCCCTCTGCCACTCACTGACAGCAGATCTGACACAGCGGGAGAACGGACGAAGGAGGGACTTGGACAAGATCCGCGCGCTCGCCTCTTTCTGCTTCTGGTCAACTGCCCACTCACGGAGACGTCGGAGCGCAAAGTGAAGGAGGGCCCCAGCCCCCATAGGTCTGTTTCTCTTGAAATGGGGAGGCAGATGGACGTGCTTCCTTGTCTCTGCTGCGACTGCTGCTGCAGGTGGTGCTGCAGGGGATATACTGGAGGGGTGAGACACAGACAAAGTGCCGACCTCGTCTACCTCACCTTCTGTACTTTCACCCTTCTCTGACTGCTGCTCTTCTCCTTCTAGTCTGGGAGGGTGAGAGAGATCGGCTGTCATGCGGAAGCCTCTCTGTGAGGAGACACCCCCCCCTCCTGTCTGACCAGAACCCCGTATGAGGTTGGCAGCCGTTGGAGAGGAGGAAGAAGAGAGGTCGGGGGACACAACCGCGGTGGAGATTTGGGACATCGTGGGGGGGATAGACGACTCCCCCACTCTCTCTCTTTTCTCCTCCTCAACCCCCAAACACAAAGGACGATCAGTAGAGGATGATGCCGAAAGTGAGGTGGTCTTGGCTTCAGGGTGTGCCACCGCGGAGGGAGGGCAGGAAGGGGAGGCAGCGTCTCCCCGGCAATGTCTCATCATAGCGGTCTGGCTTGGGGGGGGAAGAAGGAAAGTTCCACCTCCTGCTACTGATGAATTTGCTACTACCTGCTGACTGCTGCCTTCCTTCAACCAGTCTACTTGGGAGAGAACTTGAGACATCGAGCAGGTGTGGCTCTTCAACTGCAGTGCAGCCACAAGAGACTGGAAGGAGGAAGAAGGGGAGATAAACGACTGTCTCAAAGTAGCAAAGGCTTGCTCCTGAGCCCTGTAAAGGTGTGTTCTTATCGATGATACCAGCAGTGATACGGATGCACGGCGGCATGACAACAACACTTTCTGCATCGTCTTGTCCCCAGTGGACGCTGCTGCTGACGATCGAACAGCCGCTGATTCCCGTGTGACCCCAACCCACGCAAAGAATGCACGTGCAACGGAACGGCATTGCGCTGCATTCAGTCCTTTGACCAGAGCGCGTGTCATTTGCACTCTGAATGCATGGGGGGCTTTTGAGCTGCGGGAGTTCGGGGGGGGAACTTCGGTTTGGCCAGAGGATTGTGTCCTTCGCGGAAGCTGTAGAAAGACTCTCCGCTTCCTCCGCTCAAACAGACGCCTCAAGATGTTAACGAAACCTTCTGCAGTCTGCCTTCGGTCTTTCACCTTCAGGCTGCTGCCTTCTTCGTTGGTCTCGTCTTCTTCCCTGCTGCTGCTGCTGCTGCTGCTGCTGCTCCGCGTCTGTCTAGGCACTCCACCAGGAATGATCTCTGTGGGGGGACGGGATGGACGTGCCTCCTGCTGATGGGATTGCAGCATGGGGCTGCTGCTGCTGAGGGAGACGGAGGGGTCTGAAAAGGGATTCAGCCCTTTAGGGACACACGAGGGAGGCGATGCAGTCTTCAATACAGGCGCAGGG
>JAHBMJ010000586.1:0-17080 GCA_018398765.1 Chromera velia | reverse complement strand
GGGGGGGGCTGGTGGCAGGTCGTCGAGAGAGAGAGGCGGGGGGGACTTCAAAGGCCGTTTGCGTCAAAGGGCGCCTCTCAGGAGATTCGGCTGGAAAGGGAGGGCGTCGGAGTGGAGACTGGAGAGGGGATCTCGAAGGGAGAGACTTAGCTCGGCAGGAGGTCGAGATACCAGCCCGAAAGACGCTCTCTGAGGGGAGTGCCGAACGTGTGACTGAGACACTCTGTGTCTCACTCGCGCTCTCTTCCACCCCCTTTCCTGCAGCCGCAACACGCACGAAGCGCAGCGTTTGACTGCCTTTTTCTTCCTCTCTCTCCTGCCGACCTGCTTCTATCTCTCTCTGGAAATGGAAATGGCGGGGATGGGAAGGCATCGGGGGCAGAGGTTGTTTGGCTCTGGAAGAGGGGAGGGGTGAGTGGGACATGAACCCCGGTGTAAGTGACGGGGACTGAGAGTCCAGACCGCACCGATCTGCCTTGATAAGTCCTTCGTAGCAGGAGGGGCTCTTTACCCCTTTCTGAAGAAGAGGAGAGGTCAGAGACAGAGGACGCGCCTGCTGCTGCTGCTGATGATGATCTCGCGATGGAGATGGAGACGTGTCTCCTCTGGCTAAGTTTAACGACACGGTGTCTACTCTGTCTGAGGGATTGAGGGAGATTTCGGTCAGCCGTCTCCGTGCAATTCCCTGTCTCAATTCTTCCCTCCTTCGCGTAGCTGCAAGGGGAAATTTCGATTCGGTCTCTCTACTCCCACTTTTCGTTTTGGTATGGAAGGAGGACTGGGGTACGGATGAAGCAGCAGGCTCTTCATATTGTTTGGGAAATTCCGAAGAGGAAACCTGAGAATTCGCAGAGGCAAACGAGAGGTCAACAGAGAGACCGGGAACAGACATCCAAAGTGAACGTCCATCTGCCTGTTTCCCCTTCCCTCCCCCCCTTTCGCCTTCGGAGGATACTTTTGGGGGGGTCTCCCCTCCTCTCTGTGTTTTGCTCTTCGACCACTGGGGAGACGGCAGTCTCTCCTCTTCCCCCCGGCCATCAGCCATATGCACTACCCTACCCCCACGCTTCTCATGAAGTCTGCGTGCGTCAGGGGAGGCAGAGAGGCTGGAGGGGGAAGGCGAGAGAGAAAAACCTGCTGAGCCTGCTGTGGAAGTAGAGTGGCGCAGGTGCTCTCTCTCACTGTGTCCATTTGCTTTCGCGTGGGTGGACCTGCCTGGCGTGAGAACTAGAGGCGCACTAAGCTCTCTGTGCATCTCTCTGAATTGGAAGGGGGGGGTGGATCCGGCTGGGGACGCTGGAGACAAACGCTTGCGGATCGGACGGGGAGGCGAAAACGTCAACGGTTGCCCAACACGCCGAGTCGCTCTGGCATCCATTTCCTTTTTCTGCCCACTAGTGTCTTTCTGCACTTTCCCTCCCTCCTCTTGGTCCTTTTCCTTTCCCTTGCCCTCCCCCTTTTGCAAGGTGCGGCCCCTTGCTCTTGGAGGAGAGAACGAGAGGCAGAGACGGGAAGCTGCGAGTTTGGATCCTTCCTCTGGAACTTCGGAGATGGACGTCTCCGTCTCTACCTTGCCTTTAGACGCCCGTAACGAAGAAAGGCAGGCCGCTGGGGGGTTCTTCTCCTCCGTGAGAGAGGAAGAAGAAGACGAAGAAGGCTGTACATGGGCGTGGAAGGAATTTGGGTGATCATCAGCAGGAGGAGGGGGAAGAAACCCTGTGGACTGGTGCGATGGAAGCGGACCCCCTCTTGTCGCAACGGATCTTTCTTCCACTCGTCTACCCTCTCCCTGCCCTTTCAGACTCTCGTACGCCGCTGCGATTGTCTGTTTCCGCTTTCCTGTTACGATCCTCTCAAGGAAACGGGACGCGATGGCAAGGCAGGAAGATTCAAACCGTCTCTTCTGCTCTCCCAAAGCTGCAATCAGCCAACAAGACAATCGGTCAATCTATCGATCGATCAGGCAGTCAATCTATCAATCAAAAAACCGTCGACACAACAAACAACCAAGGAGGAAAGGAGCAAACACAGCTGTCGTTTGCAAGCGGTATCCTTTCTCCTGGTTCTCCTGCTACAGTGATGGTGATTCAAAACTCGCGGGCGAAAATCGGTCACCAAGCATAACAACAACAGAGGCCAAGCCCACTTCCCTTCAGCTAACCTCCCTTCCGCAATACAGCGCACGCCTGCCGAGCCACTACATCCGGGGACGTGCAGTCGAACACCGTCGCCACCGTGCCCCCCTCCCCCTGAACATTCTGTCTGAGGAGGACTGAAGCCCCGCCACCTGGGCGACGTGACTCGGCAGCAGGAGACAGACAGTCCGTCTCTTCTCCTTGAACCCTCACCCCGCCGGTCTGAGAGTGTCTAGATGAGGCATTGTGGTTTCCTTCTCGTCCTTCTCTTGAAGCGCGGCCGTCTCCTTCAGGACCTGCCGTGAGAGCCTGGTGAGCAGTCAACTCTCGCTGGATGGACGAGAACAGACGGCGCCAGGAGGCGAGACGAGCAGCCACCAGGACTTTTTCGCGTCTGACCTCCACGAGTTCTTCCAGCCGTGCTGTCAGAAGGGAGGCATCGCGGTCGTGATCTGCACGAAAGGAGCGATGAGACGGTAAAAGGAGAAGCGCAAATTTCCCCCCAATCAGAACAAATCTGGTTCAAACCCAGCCACTCAGACACTTACGCTGACCCCGTAGAATCTGTTCCACTTCTTCGGCAGAAAACTCGACTGTCATGCTGGTAAATAGGCAAAAAGAGCAAACAGAAACGAGGAAACAAGCCTTACAGGTAGTTTGCCCGCTTCTCTCCGATGCGTTTCAACAGAAAGATCATGACTGAGAACGTGAGCACGCTGATTTTCTTCAGCTTTCCGTCAATGCGAAGCTTGTATCCTGGAGTGTCCGTATTTACACCACAAACCTCCGAATGACTGCAGGTTCTTCAGTCAAAGGGGACGGTTTTCTTCCACTAGGGAAGTCCACCTCCGACCGACTTTTGTGCCGGACTCGGCCGGTCGAACAGTCAACGCGCGATAACGCGCGTTCAAACTTCTTCGCGAAAATCCCGATCGCTCCTAGTTTGGGACCCGTAGACACGACTAGATTCATGACGTCTTAACAAACTCCGTTAAGCCGTATCAAGGGGGCGCATTTCGCCTAATACCATATATGAATAGCTGTTTCGCTTGCTTACGCAACATTAGGCGCGCGCCCAAAGGATCTAGCGGCGCATTTTGTCTAATGCCGTATAGCTGTTTCGTTTGCTTACGCAACATTAGGCACGCGCCTGAGGGATCTAGCGGCCCCCACTATGCCGTATATGATTAGATCCCTCATCAACAATCTTCCCCCTAGTCTTCCCCCCCCGTTCACCCCGAAAAACCAGTACGGAATAGTCCTTCCCCAGTAAACTGAATTCACTACCTGAGTAGTCGATCGGCTTTACAGCTAAGGCGACGGATTGGAGAAGCACTGTCTAAAACGGTGGGAGGGTGGGTTCTGGTTTGTTCGGTGGAACCCTAACATTGTGTGGTACCTCAGCTAAGACGTAGCTTGGAGATACACACTTACAAGGTCTGTCATACAAGGGTTCTGCTTCTAAAGACTGTCATTGACATACGAAAGCTTGACTCATGATTGACTGCCTGCATGTGCATGACTTAATTGCAATTCCCTTAATTGCATGTGTGAGGTCGCTCGGCATGCGCACGCTTCATGCAATCCTGACATACGACTTGCATGCCGTGGCGCGGCTTGAAGGCCTCGCCACGTTACGTACCACTTCCCTCCTCAAGCCACGTCCACGCTGGCTCACACAGAAGACGCATTGCCAAATTGATTCCTCCATGCAACTCTGTAGGACTGATGCAATTATGCCGTGTCGATCATTGATTAGATCAACATCTTCCATCCACTGTGGATTTGCAAAAGAAATCAGGGGTTGCATCTCTTCCTTCTTTTCATTTCCTCACTTTCTCTTTTCTCAAGTTTGCTCTCAATCTTTCCTGTGACTTTCTTTCTCTTTCCCATTATCAATTGGTAGTTGACTTTCATTCTGAATCAAGCATCACAGCTGCCAACCCTTATTCATACTGTGCCACCTCCCCCTTGATGACCGCGTCCACGCGCGGTCACACAGACACATGCCACAGCAGACTGAGAAAAGAATTCCGGTTCACGCTTTACAGACAAGTTTGCAGCAAACAGATAAGTAAGGCAAACAAATAAGCCAACATGCCGCGCTGATCTCATATATGCTGTTTTTTCTCCTTTGCCCCTTTGGACACAGTCGCGACCATCCTTTATCACTCCTCAGTCATTTAATCATTCACTGACAAACAGGTGCTCACAGACATCGACGTACCCCGATCTTGCCTAGGATCTTGCATCAACAGTACCCCATTCTCTCCCTCACATCCTGTGCAGACAAATAGCGAGGACGGTCAGAGGTCTGCGTGCTAGTCTGCGTGGTGTGCAGACTTCTCATCTCCATCAACGGAGGCTTAGGCGCTTGTGGAATATACAGCCTCCCCCCCTGCATTCCTTCTTCTGGAGGTAGTACAACGCGCGGGATAAAGGGAGTTGCCCCCTGGACATGATAGAATGGAACCTTTGATCCCTCCCTGGCTCGCGCTGCTATCTCTTCATCTCTCTCTCGCTCTGCCTTGCTTCTTGTGTCCTGAATTCGCCCCGATATTTTTGTTTTCTCCTTTTCTTCCGCTTTTGTCCTCTCTCTCTCTTCTCTCCTTCGTGCTTGCCTCGACATCTGCGCGTTTGTTGACGCAGACTTCTCCTCCCTCAATGCATTCATCTCACTTTCATGCTTTGCTTGTCTTTGTCTCTCTTTCTTCTCCTGCTGCTTCTGTTTCTTTCTTTCTGCCCTGCCTGTCTTCACCAAAACATCCCCGTCTCTATGACTCCTGAGGGCAGTCTGGCGTGCTGCTTCCACGTCTGACCCCTCTGCAAAGTCATCTTGCCGCCCGTCACTTCCTGTGCGGCCGAATTGCGCCCCGGCTTCAACCTCGTGGGGAATTTGCCTCCGCTCGATCAAGCCGAGCCTCATTGGCACTGCTTCGTCTGATGGAGACGGACTTGCAAAATTGAACATCGTGTGGGGCGTCTCTTCCCACGCATCCCCCTCCTCCATCACCTCAACATCTCCCTCTCCTCCTATCATCTCTTCACCCACACCTTCGCCCCCCACAACTGCACTTCCTTGCAGATCCAACTGGTNCCTGAGCTTCTCTGCGATCTCGTTGAGGCTGGCCTCCATCTGGCCGTATTCGTCCCTGGCTTTCCGAAGAGTGACATCCCCAAAATTTTCTGACCTTTCAAAAACAAAAAGAACGACATCCAAAAGTGCTCGAGTATCTCTCTCTCTGTTTTGTTGCATTCTACGTTGCTGTGAAAAGAAAAGTGACTCGACAGACGAAAGAACCGGGTCTCTGCACACGCGGAAAGAACGTTCCTGGTGCGAGGATCAACTGTGTTCAAGGCGGTTCGAGCATGCAGTGAAACGACTTGCTTCGAACTCTGCCCTCCCTGAGCGGTCGAACCGCTTTGCTACCACCTAACGTTGTGTGGTGCCTCAGCTAAGACGTAGCTTGGAGACACACACTTACAAGGTCTGTCATACAAGGGTTCTGCTTCTAGAGACTGTCATTGACATACGAAAGCTTGACTCATGATTGACTGCCTGCATGTGCATAACTTAATTGCAATTCCCTTAATTGCATGCGCGAGGTCGCTCGGCATGCGCACGCTTCATGCAATCCTGACATACGACTTGCATGCCGTGGCGCGGCTTGAAGGCCTCGTCACGTTACGGGAACTATCAGAACGGACTATCGTCTTTTCTCCTTCGTTTGACTCCTCTTCAACTACTTAACATATCTTTTCTGACTCACGCATTTTTCTGAGCGCACGACGGATAAAACTGCCACCACTATTTTTTGTCGCCCGCGCGGGACGGATTTGACGTTCCCGGCTCAGCGCGTTACTACCATAAAGGCTGCGCCGGGCCCAGGACTATATTTCCCGTCAGATCATGATTTCCGTCATTTGAACGCACGGCTTTGCTCCACAAGCTAGGCTTCGCCTTCCATTCAAACTTCTTCGCAAAAACCCTGATCGCTCGTAGTTTAGACTGTGAGACCAGTAGACACGACTAGATTCACGTCTTAACGAAGGGTAACTCCGTTAAGCCGTATCAAGGGGGGCCCAGCGCATTTCATCTAAATTAATTGCCATATAGCTGTTTCACTTGCTTACGCAACATTAGGCGCACGCCCGAGGGATCTAGCGGCCCCTAGTCTGAGACGGCCGGGTCCCCAGTTTGAAAAGATAAGAAACAGTAATACGTAGTTTGGTTAATTAATAAACATTTATATTTATGATTTACCATTACTGATTCATGTCTTAGAGCAGATCAGATAGAGCTGAAACACTCTATAATGTAGCAACTGCATGCATGTGCCTAAAGATACAACAGTTTATTGTTACCAATAAATTTATGTTATCTTTTTTTGCTTTAGACACTGTCTCAGAGTTTTTAATCAACTTTGAGGTCCTATTTCAATGGTGATCTACTAACTATACAGAAGAACATGCCGGATCTGTGTCTGCCATCAGGTCTGCCACGGATTAATTAGCAGGGGTGAACGACCTGTCAAACCCATGACAAAAACACTCATTCAAAGTTTAAGAGTACACTTAGGGTAGCGTTCTGTTTGTAAGACAGTCTTTGAGTCTAAAGTTTCAGACCAAATACCTACTGTTCATGGGACGCAGATATGAGTTAAAGACTGTGTATGCTGCAGAACCACCGATCTTTGTGTCTTTACAACTCAGGGTGTGACGTAATCCCTGCCTGTGTAGCCCGTCTACAGGTCATCCCACATGTAAGCGTTTTGCTGATTCTTTCTGGCCTGCATGTCTTTTGTGCATGCAGCGTGGTTTATGAGGACATCATCCCCTTTCTCACGCATACCACCTTCACGAACGGTCCTCCGGGAGCCTTCAAGGCGACAGACTACGTGGGCACTTTTACCCAGCCATTCCAAGTTCCTAGTATTCAGCTTCCTCGTCTTCCAAAGAAAGGGAAGATGCTGACAATTTGGAAGATGAACGGTACGTCGGCAACATCCACCAGCATCGTAATGTCAAAGTATTTAGCCCACAGCACCTCGAAGAAGCTCGCACAGTACAGGTATTTCGATATGTCAGACAACAAGGACAACGGAAAGAAAAACTAGGAGACCGCATCTTCCACCTCTGATGATGTTAACGAGGGAGACAGCCTCACAAAGGTGATGAGTTTTTGTAATAATCCGCAGTAAACACTGCATGGCTACAACAGAATAGAGAAGATAACCGAGCCAAAAAAGAAGATAAAAAAACAGAAAAGAATGTGACAAAGCGTGAAAAAATACAAAAAACTCTTCTCTAAATGAAAAAAAAAAGAAAGTGAGGTTTTGGTTAACCGCTATCCCCTCAGTGATCACCTATTGCATGACAGAAAGAAAGCTACGCAAACCGCGCAAGCCTGACCAAACATACGAAAACCTGTCACACACCTGTCATTCTTTGACAGTGGAAACGCAAAACAGATGGACAGACAGACAAACAGACAGTTAGACAGACCGACGTTGGACTGTCTATTCAATCGATCAACCATGATCAACCGATCTCGGATTTAAAGCACGTACCATGCCTTCAAGTTGATGATGCCCGACCCCGAGCTTGACCCAGAGAGTTAGTCAATGTTCCTAAGCCTGATTTATGCTGTAAATTATACATATATAAATACATGTATAGAAATACATTAAATTCGTTTCTTAACTTTAATCATCATCATCATTATACGCCATTATTATTAATCCGTCTATAGGCTATCATGCAATGCATAAGTCTAGAATAATGCTGTATTGCCCCTTTGCCAGTCTCCTATGCAGAAAGGGGGGCAAAAAGCACCTTACTCGTCCCTGACATGCGATGAAGGACCCTGATGTTGTCATGGATGTTGAGATTGAAGTCTAGTGATGACATTATCGCATCATAACGGTTTTCTTTTATTTTTTGAAGGAAAGTCCAGAGAGGGGGGCTGTTTACCCCATTTTACTATATATTATGGATTACGAGTTTACAAGCCCTTTCTAGATATCACCTGGAGACAAGACTTTCATCGCAGATTGCAAGCGAACCAGTGAGCATTCTGATAAGATGTTGACTTTGTTTGAAGTAATTTAATGTAATAAGTCCTAAAAAAATGGTTTTTAGTGTAGGGGTGACGTTAAATACTAATATACCCTATGTGTAACCCCTAAAATTCATCTAGTAATATTTTAAGTCGATTACCCTAGGGTCGACCGGATTGGAAGAATTTGTGACTGTCAATCTAACCATCAGGAGAAAGAAAAAAGCCACCAAGGTTGGCCGTCTCTTTCTTTTAAGAACAGTGATCAACCGGGAAGTTGATGAATGGATTGATGCTTGACAATGTGTCTAGAAAGGGCCGCTTCACGGGGGGCGGTTTTGCAGTTTGGCAGAGGCGTCAGGCCAAATATGTTCCAAACGTCTTATCCTACTGCCCAACGTTCGTTTCTCCTCTTCCTTTCCTCTACTTTTCCCTCATCTCCTTCGTCCCCCCGTTTCGTTTCCCTCCCTCGCGCTGCGATCTGGTCCTCAGGCCCTTTTGCAGCCTTATTGTATATGTTGCTTGGTGGTCATCCCCATGCACCAGGGTCCTTACAGAGGGCTGGAAGACGCGGTTTGCCCTGCATACAGGGGCAAAGCAGACAATCTGCTGCACCGACTGACTGAATGTACAGAAACAAGAGCAGATCCAGAGGCTCTGAATGCAATTGTAACCGAAATTGAAGCCAAATTAGACAGAGCCCAAGAAAGAGAGAGAAAGTGGTTACTATCGAAAGACTCCACCCCTTTAAAAGATGCAACGCAAAGCGAATTGTTGGCACGAATGAAGGTCACCCTGGTACTCAGACACCCTTTGAACCGCTAGTCGGCCACAAGAGCTATCAGCTGCTGGCATCTCACCAGCATTAACCAAATCCATGGCCTGAATCGCAATGGACCGAGAGGCGGCCGGTTCACAATGAAGGGACCGTGTGTACCAACTCACGTGGGGGCACGGGCAGGATTCGCAATGGACCGATCTTTCAGTGTGACTACCTCCGCACTTCCGTTCAGAGATGAGAAGCTGCGGGTCATATGCCTTCTTCACGCCTTTCTGACCTGCTCAGCCCCCTCCTCAGCAGCCTCTTGCTTTCACAGTCGTACACGTTCTTCACGCTGTGGGCCACTTTCTCTCCCCTGCAGACTCATACATTCATACCAGAATGCAAACACTAATCGGCCAGACACAACTAAAAAGAGACCTCTGTAGCACCTGAAAACTTATGGACATGTGTCCAGGCAAAGCCACGCAACGAACTGCCGTGTTGAATCCTTCTTCTCACTGCAAACAAAACAAGGATGCTCACCGACACCAGATGACCCAAACGGACATAAGACTGTGTGGGGCTGAGAGCGGTATGACGCTAAGAAAGCTGCATACCGAAATAAGTAAACCGGCGGTTCTCTGAAGGAATCTGATAACGAATACGGCTTCCTTCCCCCCAAACACAAATCTGATTGAAAGGGCTTGAACGAACTCACTCGAGGATCGTGCATTTCCTCTCCATCTCAGTGGTCCTCTCCTTCATTGAGTTGTATCGAGATTTTCTGCAAGTAGAGAGAAGGAAGAGGAAGCAAACATCAGAACCGCGAAAACGCTTTAGATACGACATCTTTGGCTATGACATTCTCTGACTTTTCTGATGCGAAATCCAAAATGGGGACTTGTTTCACTGTATATATCTATATATCTGCAAAAGCACGAGTAAGAGTCAGGCGGTCACTATGTTTTCTATGGTGCACATGCTTGCCAACTCCTGGCAAACTTAAAGTCTTGAAGGCCCCCACAAATAAGACCAGGACAGTCCAGATTTTCCTACCTTTGAATGAAGAGCAAGAAGAATGCTTGTCGACTGACGCATTTTCAAGGTCCTCCCGCGATATATAGGCGCGAGGGGGACGGCACGGGCAGATGGTGAGGCTGGAAAAGTACTTGTCCAGGCTGAGGGTGCGGCGGCTGGCCCACGCTGCATGTAGCAAGACACATGCAAGTGGCAATAGTGAGTGGAAGATTGACCGATACGTGCAG
The DNA here is from genome assembly GCA_018398765.1 of Chromera velia. Classification (NCBI taxonomy): domain Eukaryota; family Chromeraceae; genus Chromera; species Chromera velia. The sequence goes on along the minus strand of JAHBMJ010000586.1, from coordinate 6,859 downwards.
ACTGATACAAACTGATAGACAGGTGGAGAATGATCATCGATTTTACCTTGTTGTCATCCTTGATCCGACTCCGACCGCCGCCCCCTGGGAGCGGACGAGCTTCACAACCGGACCATTCCGTTTGCTGTGCTTCGACTTTGCACCCTTGGCAGCCTTGGCTTTCGCCGTTCTAACCATCGTACCTTCTGCTTGCGTGCGTGCGTGCGTGCGTGCGTGTGTGTGTTTGAAGCGCGCACAAGAAATGAAAGACCAAGAAGGATGCTTTGAAGGCCGCTCTGAGTCTTGCTCACCCGGAGCGGGGACAGCAGTAGACCAAAGAGCAGCACTGCTAAGAAGAAAGGCCAGCCGGGGCAAAAAGATGCCGAACTTCCCGGTGCAAGGATCGTTAATTGATGCATTAAGAAGCCAGAAACAATTATTTTAAACTGTCGACCATATAAATAGTTAACGGACATTAAATCATTATATATATACAACGGGATACACCCAACCAGTTGGGTGAGTGCCTCGGGGGGCTATTTAGGGGGTTAACCATAATTTGATTGCATGATGAAAACCATCGGGGGCTTGGGCATGTCTTGCCTGCAATGCATGCATGGGCAAATGGCGGGGGCCACGGCAACGTGCGCAAAATATGCTTTTCGGGACCGCGCATGAACACATATGCAATTAACTCCGTGCGAGTTACTTGAGGGGCATGTATCATGAAGAGCAAAGTATGTATCGATCGATCGATGCATGCCAGAATACCCGATTAATTATAGTGGAAATGACGCACGCGCAGTGACGCACGCACGTCGAGATCCGATTTCTGCCGCATATTTAAGCGTTACATCGATCTCCCCCCCCAAAATTTGAAGAGCGCGATATGCGACTGCGTGCGTTCTCAGGGCCTCTCGGCTGAGCCCAGCAAAGCTGAGCTGCCCCCCGAGGCGAGTCAGTCGCGCGCGCTTTGCGCGCGAAAGTCAGTTCAGTCTGCGCCTTTTTGTATGGTGATCCTAACTTTCTGCTCCATACAAATTTCAAGGCACTAGCTTATCTATTCGTACGCGTGGTCTGAATTCGTTTTAAGGCGAGCTGCGCGCAAAATCTCTTTCCCGGACCACGTATGGGCTTGTACTCAGGCTTTACGGGACTTCACGGTCCAAAAGTCGACTAACGTTACTACAAAAACGTCTGACCTTGCAGACGGATCATGCAACCACCGGCCGGATTCTTTGTCAATATGATTAATTGTGCATCTTGCAGCACTATTCAGGCAGCCTCACAGCCCCTGCCAAGTCAGACCTTCACAAAAGTGACTCCAAAACATCTTGCAACACTCGTCGTTCTTCTGTTCCGTTGCATCGACAAGACTTCAGTAGACACGTCAACGACGCCTTTTAGACAACGAATCGTTTGATTCCTTCTTCACAAACAAAATGGCATTGCGCATCTTCGCTCTTCTTGCTGCTTGCTGCTACGGTAAGTCTGTTTCGTCTTTGGTCTAGTTCCTCATCGCCTTTGGCTTCATTGCACGCACACGTAACATCTGACTCCACCTTCTTTTCGTTTGCGTGTTATATTTATGCACTGTGTATGCAGCGGCCTGCTTCGTTTTGGTCCTCGTGGCCAACCTGGAAGCAGACATGCTCGAGCAGACGTACTCAGAGAACTGTACAGCAGACAAGGGGTTTCCGAAAGTTACAAACATCGCGAAGCTCGGAATGTGTCAGTTGTGTGAACAACAGATGTCGATCTTTTGGTTTGCCGGTCTTCTCAAAACAGAGGGCTGGGTATACAGCTGTGTTGTGTGCAAGAGGTTTTCTGGTGGAAAACAAAATGCAAGGCGATTGGGGGTTGGCCGTATGACCTGCCATTGGGCCCTTTGAGAATGAGATGTGTGTTGCATGTGCCCATGTATTGGGTGTTGCTGGGTTCTGACGCAAATGTTGTGGAACCTGGTCCAATTCGACAAAGCACATGCTTGACAGTGCCACAGGTGCCCACCCCCTCTGTTCCTCTGAGTGTCTCCCTCCGTTTCTCTCTTGATCCTCCTTGAATCCTTCCTTCTGCTGACTCTCGACCGACCTGCGTGGTTGGAGCGTGCATCGAATGGAAAGTGGAAAACGGATTGATGCCATTTACACATGCGTACGTATGTATTCATCTGCTATTCACCTGCCCGCTGATGCTCTCTCTGCAGTTGACGCATGCATCGAACAGAAGGTCGGGGACGGCACCACAGGAGAGCAGTGCGGGAAGCTTGACAGCAGCTGCAACCCTGAGGGTCAGTCAGTGACTCTGTCTGTCTGTCTGTCTGTCCGAAAGAAAGGAAGCGATTCGGAAAAAGTGAAGTGAAGAAAAGACGATATAGTCTGTCTGTCTGTCTGAGAGAGGAAAAAAAGGTCATACAGTCTGTCTATCCAGTTGTCCATCCATCTTTTGTCTATCTGCCTGACTTCCTGCGTGCCTGGCTGCACGTCTGCCTGTCTATCCGCTCCCTCTTTGTTTTCTCGACCTCCTTTCTCCGTGACTGAATGTCTTCGCAACTGCCTTTCAGTTTCTTTCTCTCTCCATCCCAACAGTTCTCTGCGAATGAGTGCACACGCGCGCACGCGTGTGTGAGAGAGGGAGAGAGAGAGAGAGGGAGTGCGGACTCCAGGTCGGACCAGGAAGATGTTATTAATATCTTATGTTTGGCTTTTCTGTGCACTTACTCCGCTGGGTGGTTTTAGTCTCTCCAGTCGCTTCCTTCCATATGCGCATCCTCACTTCGTGTCCCGTCACTCTCTGGTAAGAAGCCAATTCAATCTGCCTCTTCAGGTCTCTCTGTGCATGAACACTTGTGTGTGTGTGTGTGTGTGTGTGTGTGTGTGACTGCGTGCTTGGCTGCTTGTCTGCAGGTGTGACTCTTGTCCAGTCCAATATGTGCGATGATCAGTCCATGAAGGCCTTCGAGAACGCAGGAGGAGTCAGTCAGTCAGTCAGCAAACCGCTCACTCATTCAGAGAGATTGAAATGCCCGTTGTATTGTCGATTCTCTCTCGCTTCCCGTATTTATTGGGGGGGATAGTCTTGTCTCCTTCTCCCTCCTTCCCTCCCTCTGTTCTATCTGTTCACTCTCCATGAAGAAACCCAACTGGCGCCTAGCCCTCCCTCCGGATGAACTCGCTGACTGACTTGGATGGAAGGATGGATGGATGGATGGATGGACGGATGGATGGATGGATGGATGGATGGATGGATGGATGCAGATCTACCCGTACTCGGAGCTCTGCCAGATCCATCAGGGCATCACTTATCCCATGATGCTCGGTCTCGCGGCTGCCGCGGTCTGCTGCGGGCTTCAGCTTGTGTCGATGATCAACATCTGTGCAAAGTCTGTCTGTATATGTTCTTTTTTTTTTTCTGTATGAAAGTAAACGCATGTGTCGATGATCAACATCTGTGCAAAGTCTGTCTGTATATGTTCTTTTTTTTTTTCTGTATGAAAGTAAACGCATGTGTCGATGATCAACATCTGTGCAAAGTCTGTCTGTATATGTTCTTTTTTTTTTTCTGTATGAAAGTAAACGCATGTGTCGATGATCAACATCTGGTGCAAAGTCTGTCTGTATATGTTCTTTTTTTTTTTCTGTATGAAAGTAAACGCATGTGTCGATGATCAACATCTGTGCAAAGTCTGTCTGTATATGTTCTTGTTTTTTTCTGTATGAAAGTAAACGCATGTGTCGATGATCAACATCTGTGCAAAGTCTGTCTGTATATGTTCTTTTTTTTTTTCTGTATGAAAGTAAACGCATGTGTCGATGATCAACATCTGTGCAAAGTCTGTCTGTATATGTTCTTTTTTTTTTTCTGTATGAAAGTAAACGCATGTGTCGATGATCAACATCTGTGCAAAGTCTGTCTGTATATGTTCTTTTTTATTTTTTTGTATGAAAGTAAACGCATGTGTCAATGATCAACATCTGTGCAAAGTCTGTCTATATATGTTCTTTTTTTTTTTCTGTATGAAAGTAAACGCATGTGTCGATGATCAACATCTGCGCAAAGTCTGTCTATATATGTTCTTTCTCTCTGTCTGTCTCTGTATGTTCTTTCTTTTTGCTGTTTGTTCCTGTTTGCTTTTGTTTGTTTGTCTGTCTGTCTGTCCCCGCCTCCTCTCTCTCTTCCCCCCCTCTCTCTCCCTCTTGTCTGTGTGCTTCACTACCTGCCTGCCCGTCCACCTGCCCGTCTACATGGTTTGCTTTCGTTGGATTTTATTTACCTGCATCCGTCATGATCAGTCATTAGACCCCTCCGGACTTCCTTTCTCTTCCCTTATCTTTGCGACCAACACTGCCTCCTTTCTCTTCATGTATGCTCAGTGATACCGTTCTCTGTCAACGTGAGCTGTCACATTTTTTCTAATTCATGATTATTATTTGCTGGCACATAATCTTCATGCATGTTCTAGGGGCGCCAGAATCATTGACAGCGTCAGTTTCTCTGCTTTTCTCTGTTGCATTCCACCATGCATGCGCGACCTTTTTTGCCTGGCTGCCTGGCTGCCTGCCTGCCTTTCAGAATCCTCGACTGTGTCACTGGAATCATTGGTCAAACATTCATTTTCATGCAAAATCTGTATGAAAAGGGATTCTGTATGAAAAAAAACGCTTTTTTTTTTGCCTGCCTGCCTGCTCGTCTGTCTGCCTGCCTTTCAGAATCCTCGACTGTGTCACTGGAATCATTGGTCAAATTGGAGGCATCTGCGTTGGCATCCCCATCATCTTCTTCGGAATCATCCCCGCGATGGCAGAGAACCTGGGGGCAGGCAGCATCGGGGACTACGCTTCCTTCACCTATGCCCAGGGGGCGATGTTCTATCTGGCCGTGGTGGGCCTGATCTGCTTCTACGCAGGGAACTTCTTGGTGTGCTGCTGCGGCTGCTGTTGCAGAAAGCCCGTCTAAGCCAAGCAGCAGAGGCTGGTCTGCGTGAACGGAAGATGGCTGTATCAAATGACAGATTGCAAGAAAGCAGGGAAACTACCTCTCTCTGCAATGTGCAGGTGGGAAGGGAAGTGGATGTCCGCATTGCAAGTTGAGTGAAAGAACTTTCTGCTTGCGGCCATTCTTCCCGGGATTGATGCATGTCTCCAAAACAAAATTCAACAGATTTGTTTTTTGAAAATGAAACCTTCAGTGGTGGTCGGGGAATGGTGGTGAGCCTTCTCGACTACTTACCGGGGTCACACTATCTGCCAGACCTCTTCTTGCAAGCAAGACACTCGTGTGTTTTTTTCTGGGTCAAAAACGGAAAAAAGAAAGAAATGCATTGATTAATTAAACAAATGTGCAGCATTATGTGCTTATGAGCACAATAGAGAAAATTGAACAGAAAGATTGTCACTCCCCTACAGGGTTGCTTTTCTGGTCGGTAATAGGTCTAGTCTACCGGCAATTGCCGGTAACCGGTAATGGCCTCAGTCTGCCTTCCTTTTACCGACAAAAAAAATGATAAAAATTAGGATCCCAAAAAAAAAATTTCGCCTGCGGCGCCAACCTTCAAAAACATGTTTTTAAGTGTTTATTGGCATTTGAAAAGCCTATTGACACATAAAAAAATATTTAAAAAATATAAATTTTTAACTGCTTCAGCCCTATAAGTGGTAAAAAGTTCTAACAGCTCTATGACAGCGTCTGTCCAACAACTACTCTCTTTTTTGACTTTGCTTCATCTCTTACTGTTCTGCTTCTCTGTATATCAGGCCTTGACCGTCGTTAGAAAGCGATCAAAGTAAGAGACGGAAAAAGTCTACTTCTTTCTGAAAAACGAGGAGATGGTAAGCCTGCAGCTCTGTACTTGCGCAGCCCCTGCCCGGTTTGCTGAGGGGGGAGGAGCAAGAAGAACATTGCCTCCTCAAGCTCCCCCCGTAGTGCGGCTGGGTCTAGGGCTGGGTGGTCTCGGACGGAAAGAGGAAGGGGCAGATGCGGCTGCTGCACCGCGGCTATAAAAAGAAGCCAGAGCGACCGGCGCCTGAGGGGACCGAACACTAGCAGAGGCTGGGGCAGAGGGGGAGAGAACACGAATTATGGCTCTTTTTGGAGAGCCTTCTTCTTCTACGCTGCGTCTCCCTCTTTTCTTCCCTCTTCTTTTTGAAGGCAGCGGGTCTCTGGGCCTTTCACCTCTTCCTCTACTCTGCCCCCCCCGTTTGCCTCAACATCGTCTCCTACCTCTTCCTCTTCATCCCCTCCCCTCTCCTCCTCTTCTTCCTCGCTTTCTTCCTCGGACTCCTCTCCTTCACCCTCTCCAGGCTCTCCCTCCTCCTCCTCTTCCTCTTCCTCCTCATCCCCTTCCCCCCCTTCCTCAACGCAATTGCCTTTCGTTCACATACTTGCCCTCCCTGTCTCTACAAACGCCTAACCGCCTTTTGTTCACATACTCGCTTTCTCTGTCTCTGTTCACTTATTTATTTATGATTCTTTCATGTCTGCTTGCTTGCAGATGGCAAATCTCCACCCCCCTGGGTCTCCAGAGTCAGAGGCCCTTCGAGGCCTCAGATATCAGCTTTTAGCGGCGGGTCTTTCTTTGGAGGCTGGAGCACTGGATTGGGGAGACTACCTAAACTTTGAAGCGGACTCTTTCCGTTGTTAAAATTGCGCGGGTGTATCTATCTGGGCCAGCTGTGGTCATTGTGGCCAGCGGTTCTCTGTCTTTGGGCACCAAGTGCAAGATGGGACCCATCGCTTCGACTTGCGTCATCTTCAAGCACACTAGCCGCATAGCTGTCCTTACAGATGACGCATTAACTTTCTCCCCTATTACTAACTTCTAATAGCTTGGACATGTGAACTAGTGACCATGTTTGATTTGATTTGATTTGATTTGATTTGA